>CAEGAE010085555.1:0-25312 GCA_903067095.1 Girardinus metallicus | reverse complement strand
AGGCAAAAAAAAAAAAAAAAAAAATATATATATATATATATATATATATATATATATATAAATAATCTTTGGCAAACATATTACTTAGGTATCTTATTTAGATATTACAAAATATATCTGTGACTCACAAAGAACTGTGTTTGTAGAAAAAATAATTAATTAGTATTAGAAGGAAAAAACGTTACTTTGTTTATAGAAATATACAAAAATGCAAATCGACTGGATGTTTTTTGTGCATTTGCTGTTTGATCTGTCTGTCAAAAGAAACCACTAACTGGTCTATGTGGTTTCTAGCAGCGTGCACACAGTTTCCTTTTGTTTTGCACAGTGCCATTTTACTACCACTGTCATCTCAGTGCCCTCCACACTGTTTGCATTAAATCCAATTTAATACAGTCGCTTGACTTACATTGGCAAGTCAGAGCATAAAAGTTTTCATTTGACTGCACAAGTTAATATGTCCAGTGTCCAACATAAAGCATTCAGTTGAAATATTTCTCAGTAATGAAGCTGTCAGCTCAGGACTTCAGCGTTGATTTCCTCATATGACCAGCTATGCAGTAAATGTATGATTTGGTTTACATTGGCTTTGATTGGCCCGTAATGGCTTTGCAGGATCATGTGCTGGAACGATAAAATGTGGTCCTGGAAAACAGCTTGGGATGAGGGATCAGGAATGAGGGCGGGGGAACAGTCTGCAGGTTTTTACCAGTCAATGTTGTCCACAATTCAGATAGAGTTATAAATGCTTGAAATGTCCAGAGTCCTCCACAATTATCGGAACCCCCTGTAAAGACATGTAGAAAGCCTTAAAATAGAGCAAGACCATGAACTGACATTGAGACTGAAATGAGTAAACCATTTATTTCTAATCTTCCTGCTTTCCTGGGTTACAAATGTGACACAGATGTTCATTTCTCTACGTTACTCTTCAAGATAGGAAGGACAGCAGAGGTCATTCAGAAAAGAGGGATGTGTTTTCTGAATGACCCCCCCCACTCTCTTTCTCTTCCCCCGAAGAGAAAGTACCCTGCTTAAATTCTACAGACTTACATATTTTGGGTAGATCACTGGTTAGTGTTGAAGCACATGATGGCATGTGTCCATTTGCCTACATGATTTATTCATGAGCAGCTGAGTACTGAAAGAGGATATTCTGTCTTTTTACCATAACTATAGCACAAAGCTGGGTTGTTGGCTACTGTAGTTCTGGGTTCATTTCATTTCATTATTTCTGTTTGCTCTCCAGATTTGCTTTGACTTACTCTAAAATCTTCCACAAAAATCTACCTTGCTTTAGGTTGGTGTTTGTGGTAGACTTACATAGATTGACTGCATCACCTTCAGGCTAGATCCAGGATTTTGAACAATTCTGTGCAACACTAATAATCACTAAACAGTTTTATGTTCCTCTCTGACCTTTCGCCTCTCAGGCCTTTTATGAAATAGACAAATCTGCAGTGCTGAAAGAGGCTGCTAGACACTGATGGAAAAAGTACTCAACTCAACAAAGTACTCAACATTTGAGTAAAAGTGTTAGTACTCATGGTCCAGTGTTACTCAACTACTAGTAAATGTCGCTTGGTCAAAACTTTATTCAAGTTAAAGTACTGAAGTACTTGCTTTGAAAATACTTAGATATTCAGGAGTACAAGCATATAAAATTACTCAAGTAGCCAAAAGTACAAATCAAACTTTTGAATATCAGCACATTGCTGTATGTCTGAGTGTTTTCACAGAACCATGTAACTTGCTGAAACCACCTGATGATGTATTGGCATGTAGAACCCCTCTGCTTCAAATCGTCTACTCCACCTCGCTTCTTGCGAGGAGCATAGTGTGTGGTCAATTGCATTTCAGTAAATAAAAACAACAACAGCAAACTACAAAGCTACGCTAAAGGAAGGAGTAACAGCAAGATTTCTATAAATGTACTGACAACAAAAGTCATAAGTCCTGTCCCAAAAACTAAATACGCAAGTAAAGATACTAAGAAAAATGTGCTTAAGTACAGACCTTCAGTAAGTCTACTCCCTTACTGTCCACCACTGCTGATTGTCCATGTTTCTCCACAGTCTCGCCTCCCAAGGACCTCACTGTTGTGGAGGTGACTCCTGAGACGGTGGACCTATCCTGGGAGAACGAGATGCGAGTGACGGAGTACCTGATCACCTACGTGCCCACGGCCCCTGGCGGTCTGGAGCTCGACATGCAGGTGCCTGGGGACCAGAAGGAGGCCACCATTCGGGAGCTTGAACCTGGTGTGGAATACCTGATCAGTGTCTATGCTGTACTCAGCAACAAGAAGAGCGTTCCTGTCAGCGCTCGCGTGGCAACACGTAAGTGAAAGCTCTACCTGGCGGCTCCCAAAATGCTCCTCAGAAGATATGGATGCATTAAGAGTTTCTGTCATATTCAGATCTCCCCGAGCCCGAGGGTCTTAAGTTTAAGTCAGTTCGAGAGACGTCAGTAGAAGTGCAGTGGGACCCCCTGGATATCCCATTTGATGGGTGGAACCTCATCTTCAGAAACACAGTGAGTCTTCTAAATTCCCAATGAAAGGAACCTGTTGAGGTTTTGGTAATTACACACAATATCTTCTAGCTGAAACCCGATATGGCCTGACTTGCTGTAAAACCCCGACTTTAACCCACACCTCCCATTAGAGCATGTTGCATACATTATGTTGAGAACCCGGTGGAAAATGACCTATCCAAACCAGAGGGTGAAACACAGCAGTTAAAGTTATTAGCAAGGCCTGACAGATCCAATCATTGTACAAGCGTTGGAGGCTGAGGACTTTCTGAGTGAAACTGTTCCAAAGGGAGCTCCTGGGATCTGCACAAAGCCACATTCAATTAAAGAAACTCCCTGCCTCCTTTCCAGTCCAAACACCACTAAGAACGTCTTTATGTCTGCTTTTATACCCGTCTCTGCAAACTTTACGCCAGAACTACTCTTTGAGGACTGATTTTTTTTTTTCTTTTTTTTTTGCTGTTGGCAGAAAGAGGAGGACGGTGAGATCCTCAACTCCCTCGGCCGGCCGGAGACCACCTTCGAGCAGTCGGGTCTGGGTCCAGGCCAGGAGTACGAGGTCAAACTGGAGGTGGTGAAGAACAAAAAGCGTGGGCCGCCTGCCTCGAAGAACATCGTCACAAGTGAGTTCACGCAGCCTTGCTGTACAACAATGCTGACTGGACATGACACAATGGTCAGCACATACTAAGTTCTTTACAAGCCTTCCACTTGAATGTATATTTGTTATGGATTAGTTCTGCATAAGAACAAGTGTTCAGGAATGAAATATCTTTATTAAACAGAAAATCTCCTCCAGTGTGATAACAGTGTGGTCTCATACACCAAGAAGTTCAGTGGGCATCCTATACACTGCAAAAACACAAAGTGTAATCAACAAAAGTATTAGTTCTGTTGGCTAAATATTTTACTTGTAGCAAGACATTTTTCCCTAGTTTTTCATCAATATTAAGGAATTATCTACTTAAAGCAAGCCTCTATATCTTGCTAAAAAGTTGCTTTTAAGTTAGTTTGTCTTATTTCAAGTGCGCTAAGATATTTGCACTAGAAGCTAAGCTAAAATTACTTGGTAAGATTTTCTGTCTTTGCAGAGGAATGGTCCAGTCAAAGCTGGGTGGGACATACCCCCAATAACAAGAGGCTGCTTTGCTGCAAAACGTGGTTCTACATAGTACTGACTGAAAACATGTGCAGGCCACACTTTTACAGATCTCCATCGGTAAAAAGGTCGTCACATCCGATAAACTATAAAACAGGAATCAGATACCCTCCTTGTTGTTTGTGAGTAAAAGTGTTAATCCTGTCCTAAGTTCAAGAGGTTTGAATTCGCTCACAACACACAGTATCGCTTATCGAATCATATCCTGGTCTATTCATTGCAACAATAAACCTACTTCTATTGTTTAGTGATCACGACTGGTTCGTCAGTTGTCTCGATAGAAAATGTGCATTCTGGTTACCACTTTCTTTCCTTTCTCTCCTTGGTGTTTTGTTTTTACATCAGAGCTGTGCTGAGGCAGCTACTTGTTGTTTCCCCCCGAGAGCGGGTCGTCACATCTGATAAAATATAAAACAGGAATCAGATATCCTCCCTGTTGTTTGTGAGTAATGTGTTTACCTTCAGGTAAGCCGGAACAAAAAGAAAATATGAGATGAGATAAAGGTGACCGACCTGAGAAATCGTGTGTTTCTGACCACCCTGGTTGTTGAGCCTTATCACTGTTGATTCATGTCCATAATCAAGTGTGTTTTTGCTCCCTTCACCCATATAGATGCAGGTCATAAAAACAAACTGATGGATTCTGGGTGACAAAACTATACACTCTAGAGCTCTGCAGAAATTGAAAGATTGATATCAAATAATTGTAAATTGAAGCCCTCACCATGTATCCTATCAGCCTGATATAAGGACTAGAATAAGTCTTTGCTTCACTTTTGAACTCAGTGCTGCAAACACAAGGAGAAGGGCGCTTCTTTTTCTGCACACAGGGAGGTTTTATAAAATAAAAGATTTATTTAAGTTCAAACGTAATGGTCAAACCAGCTTTCACCTTTAGATATAGGCTCATTAGTTTCTTTACCCGGCTCATCCATCTTGCAGTCAGTGAAAGCAGAGAAGTGGCATGTCAGGCCTGACTGATTGGCTCATTAGAGATTTCTGCAAAGCTATGATTTACCAGAGGCGAAAAGGCTGATATGGATTTCCAATCCTTGTTGACAAGTAATGACATACTCCCTCCACTTGTTTACTTTTTAAATCCTTAAACTTTAGGAAACTCAGAGCTGGAGATCAATACTATGACCTCTCTGTAAGGGAGCAAGAAAAAAACCTCAACCTGAATATATATATTTTTACTGTTGAATAACAGTCAGCTTGCAACACGTTTATTATTTCTTCCCTTGTTCTCGTCTTACACAAACGTACCCACAGTAAAATCTATGCAGATGCCGCATATTCCACAACATGGGATTAAATGAAAGCAGACTGGACTCTTTGAGGAAGTTAAAGTCCTCCAGTTTTTGCAGCACCAGAGCCAGGGACCTAAAAAAGCTCAACCACCTGAAAATGAAGTTGTGGTTCTGGTGAGGGGACGACGTTGGAACCTCTGGAGATGATGGTGCAAAGACGGATTCTTTAGAACATCAAGAAAATGATCAATCAATCAATTCAGTCAAGTTCATTTGTAAAGCGCATTTCAACACTGAGGCAGTTCAAAATGCTTTACATCACAAAGACACAGAAATGCTCATTAAACAATTGAGAAAACCAGTAAACATTAAATTATGTATAACCCTGAGCATCCTCTTCATGAGACTGTCATACAACTGCAGAGTGATCAGATTTATTAGGATCCTGCGTTTCTTAGCGGTTACAGGCCTCCATGGAGGAGGGGTCTCCTTAATGCAGTGCATTAAGAAGTTTGAAATTAGTCTCTGTTCTCTGTGTGAAGCTCAGATCTTCATGGCGTGGGTTCACCCTGTTATTTTGGAAATCAGCAACCTTCCCCATCCTCTATGACCTGCTGTGGATTACCTTTACAGACTATGCTTTTATCTGTACCATCAAAGTAAGAGTTGTGCCAGCTTGCATTGCTGGTGTCACAAGGTCCGCCTTGTGTCACTGATCCTGTTGGAGTTTAGGGTGTCTGTTTTGTTGGGCTCATGGTCTGATATTTGCTTTGCTTATACATGATGTGGTTATGTCAATGTGTCAGGCCAGAATCTTCATTGGCAGACAAACTGGTCCAGCTGTTTCAGTGTCAGCTCTGTCTCAAGTGGAGGGTACTTGAGACAGAGGGGAATCTAAGATCTTTTATCATTCGAAAGCACTGGTAGAATGTTCAAGATTTCATCAGCAGTGGTGAAGGTGCTGCTAAAATCAGTCATGGTGTAATAAGAACTGAGCTAAAAAGTAAACCTCTGAATTACCTCACCTTCATTCCAGCACTCATCTGATCAAACGAGCAAGACTTCAGAAACAAGTTGCAGAACTGAGCTTTCTCCATAGAGTGAGTTTAGGACAGTCATCAACAATAGACATCTCTCAGCAGGAACACAACTTTTCTCCATCTAGAGGAGGTAGACGAGCTGATTTGGACATCTGATTTTGGACCTGATGAACTCCTTCCTTTTTTATGTGAATCTCCCTGGAAAAAAAACTCCAGGGCAAACCCAGAACTCATTTTAGGAATATATATTTCCTACAACCTGGGAATGCTTTGGGCATCCCCATCCTCAAATAGTTTTGATGGAGTAAGGAGTGTCACTGATGGATGGATGGGTGGATGGACGGATGGATGGATGGGTGGATGGATGGATGGATGGATGGATGGATGGATGGATGGGTGGATGGATGGATGGATGGATGGACGGATGGATGGATGGACGGATTTAGTTAGAATCTTGTCACTGTGCCCTGCATTTACTTCCACATATTTGTCATCTATACCTGGCTGATGATGCTCCGAGTCCTCTGGGACACTCAGGGTCTATTAAAGGCTCCTGTTTCTCTAGCTTAGGGGGTTTCATGGCTTAAAGAATGTCAATTATCCGCTCTCCCCTTACCATGTGTAGGAGATGCCATTCATTCATGCAGCCATACTCAGAGGGACACCGCCCTTCCAGGAGAACACAACCCTGACACCCCAATGACACCCTGCAGCCATGTTGGTAGCCAACTCTGTGCTAAGTTCACATGAAGACCACATTTTATCAACCTTTCACAGAGAGTTCACTTTCTTTAACATGTTTTTGTGTGACAAATCAATTCGAGCAGCAGTGAAAAGTCAACCTTCATGGAGCTGGGATTTCATATGTAAATTATATTCACACTCTCAGAAAATTCAAGCAGTCTGCCTCATTGAGAGCATCTGTGTTGCTGACTCTACTTCAAGCAGTTAATTTACAAAGCAACATTTCCTTTATGTCATATTTGATATATACAACTTTTTTTCTTTTACCAAGTAACGCTAACATACTTACTGGATTGTGCTGTACAATCTATGTGCCTGTAAAACACATAATCCTACCCCTTTTTTTTTCCAGTGATCGACGCCCCCGGCCAGGTGGATGTGCGAGATGTGACGGACACCACGGCGCTGGTCACTTGGTTCCATCCTGTGGCCCACGTGGAAGGGGTCAGCGTCTCCTTCGGGCCCAGCCTGAACCCAGCGGATCGTAATGTGGTGGAGTTGTCATCTGCTGACACCCAGTACCACCTGGCTGGCCTCAGCCCCGATACGCAGTACGAGGTGTCTCTGACGGCAAAGAGGGGGGAGCAGAGCAGCATACCTGTGTATGACTCCTTCCTCACAGGTAAGACTCCTGGAACCTTCTTCCTGCGCAGCTTTCACAGCTTTCATTGGACGCCCAGGGACTTGGGGAGCACACAAGATGTTGCTGTTGCTGTATTTATGAGAAAGGATGCATGTAATGTTTGAACTTTGACACAAGTCCAGCAAACAGGTCCCCTGCTGGACCTGTCTGCTGTTGACCTCCTGGTGGCTGCAGCAGAATAGGATTAGATTAACAAATTTTATAGATTTTATAAAGGCATTGTTAGGTAATTATGACTTTTTTTTTATTAACTGATCTTTCCTTTCCAACAGTGGGAATCAACAAACATCTTCTTGCCCAGTTTAAGAATCAGTTTGTCCCTATTAAGCTCAGAGCTTCACTCTAGAACTGGATCTTGTTTAGCTAATGTTACTTCCAAACTCAGACCCTGTCCACATAGAGACGAGATGAGATATGTCCACAAAGTATGTTTCAGTCCAGGCAGTCCATCTACATGGATCTGGTGTTTTGGGAGGCCAGAACTGATTCCCTTTGATCGGTTCTGGCCTCTCAAATTCAGGCGGACGAATGACCAAAATGCAGATTTAATGTTTCAGTGAGCACATGCTCCATCTGTGTAACTGACATTCGCCTCTCTCTCTCACAAATCAACATCGTGCTTTTAGTGTTGTGTTTATGCTAAGAGCAATATTACTGTTGCTTTGCTTCACATGACTTCTTCATGCATGAACAGTGTTTTTGTATCATTCTGTGGCGGTGCTGCAGCGCCACCAATTGGCCCAGCATTCATCCTGTCAAACGGAGACACGTTTCTTTCTTAATTGTTTATCATAATGTGTTGTGTTCATATCAACGCGCACAACAATTTATTAGACGTTTTCCTTTTGTCTTTGTCACAGCAAGACTAAGGCAACTTTGCTGCCACGTTTACATTTTTTAAATTGAAGGTGAAGTGTTGTTTTCTGAAATAAAATTGTTTACAGTGACCATAAGAGACCATAAATTCTTTGTTTAGAGGTCAGGCTTTTGTCATATATGGCATTTTTTCATCTATATGTCCAACTCCTACATTTGGGAAGTTGTCTAGATTTTTCTTCCAGATTCTTTGATCATCTGGAGCAGAAGGTTGAATCTCTTTCAAACAAACGGTTCGAATGAGATTTATTTGCCTTACTTCTGTCTGTGTGCCGTAGACCTGGACGCTCCCAGAGACCTTCAGACGGTGGAAATAACAGACGAGAGCATCACTCTGGAGTGGAGGAACAGTAAGGCTCAGGTGGACCAGTACCGCATCAAGTACGGCCCGCTGTCTGGAGGCGACCATGGAGAACTGCTTTTCCCACCTGGAGCCAGGGACTCCACCCAGGCCAAAATCACCGGTAAGACAGACTACACACACCAAAACACACATGTCCAAGCTACCATCAGCAGGCAGATGTGGAATGTAAAAAGCATGGTGGTGAATTAATGCGCCGTCCGGTTTAACAGAGCAGAGTTGGAGCAGTTCTTATCCTTATCTTCTGCCATGCAAAATATGAGAACCTTCATTTAACCGAATTATTTCTATTAAATAAATAATAGAGATTATTTATTTAACAAATAATTTACCTTTTACATACCTTTCACTGGCATGCAAAAGGTAAAGTTTGAGTAAAAAATTTCAACCACTTCGGCAACTGCTATCATTCCTTTTTTAGTATTTGTAACAGCTGTAGAATATTCTATCCTAATTTGTGGTAAATCAATACATTCAAGTAGTTTACAGAAAAATCTTGTAGTGATGACATGGAGCTGATATGTGTCATCACTGCATGTGTGAATTTAATGTGTGCAATAAATTCACACATTACATTGTGTTGCATTACAACCAACAAGCTCAATATTTTAATGGAACCAGATCTGATGGGCCAACACAAAGTACAGCATAACTGTAACAACACAGATCAATGATCCAAAATATTTAAACTGTTTCATGAATAGAAATCATTTTGTCTTCCTTTTCTCTGACACTCTAAGATGAATCAATCCTTCCTTCCTTCCTTTCGTCTATAGAATAAATTCATTTTAGTATTTTCTCTTGTAAATGACTGAGAACTGAACAACAGGTAGTTTGCAGTTATAGCAGAAACTAAATGGCTTAATTTGAAAATGAAGGAGTTTTGGGGACTTTTTTCAAAACGGTCAGCGGGATTTTCACCCAGTTCATTTTCTGAGACTCCATTTCCTTTCCTTTGTCTTGTTAAATGTTTGCTTGGACACAGTAACCCTTTGTTTTGTGTAAAAAAAAAAAACCCATCAGCAGTGGGTGCCTTGCTTTCTTTCGGTCCTGAATGAGGAAGCGGACTGTGAGAATGCTCTTGTTGAAGGGAGGGATTGGTTTTTCCTCCTGCTGCAGCGGCGACCACATCCAGCCATGCATTGATGTGTTTCTGTGGCTGGTTGTTTTCTTCTGCAGTTCTCCAGTACAGCACAACTACACAACACTAGAACCAAACAAGAATAAAAAAAAGCTTCTAAAATAAACCAGTTGAGTCTTTGTTTGACCCACTTCTTTGTCCTTGGACGGCCCGTCCAATGAAAATACAGCACTGTGTCCATTCAGCTGACACCCACCACCAACCCCCTTGTGTCCACACACACCTCAGCACTTCTTTCACACACTTATTATCTGTAATTGCCTTCACGCTTGTGATTTTATTGATAATGAGCTTCCTGGGCTTTAGGTGTAATTTCATGCAGGAAAGCCCTGCGCGCCGTGACCTCTGTGGGAGTTAATAAAGGAATTAGGAGCGATCAGTGTGAGAGTGGAGCTGATTGTAAAGACCAAACAGCCCCCAGAGCCCACTGCATCACTGCAGCAAGTGTTCCTGCTCTGCAACAAGGGCTCTATAGATCCATCAATGCAAATACAACACCGATGTTCCACAGTGAACACAAGCATACCATGAAACGCAATTAGGCGCCAATCTATTGTGCAATCAAGCCACAAGAGAGCGTTTTTGTGGCCCCGCAGCCATTAGCTGCAACAGCTGGCCACTTGACTATAGACACTCCCTCAGTTCATTTGTTGACACCTCAACAAAACAGGAGAGGGGCTTTTTCACAGTTTGCATGTTCCTGGTGTTCTGCAGGCCTGAGACCGGGAACGGAGTACGGGATGGGAGTAACCGCGGTGACAGATGAGCGGGAAAGTCTGCCCACCACCACCAACGCAGTCACAGGTCAGATGTTTCCACCGACACCTTCAATAATTACCCCTCACTCCCAGGTTTCAGCTGCAGCCAACATTGTCTGCCTGCTTTTTATGAGGAAATATTAACTTTCTCCCATTAGTACTTCTATAAAAGCACATTTAACACCCCTACCCTGACCCGACGTCTGCTTAATAAAATGAAAATGTTCATGTTGCAAATAGTAAATGAGAAAAATAGAATCTTAGTGGAAGTCAACTAAACTGATGAACACAACAGATCTGAAGTAGAATTAAATGTTAGCGAGGAACTTTAAAACTGACTGAACTTGTTCAGAGCTACAAAGGTGCGTGACCTTTAAAAGAAAAAATATATTATATAAATATATTATTTAAAAGAAAATTACATGTTATATTTTTTGATAAATATCAAAATTGTCATTGTTAAAGGACCACATTTTATATCTCTTTTTAGAAACATTTTGCTTTTTCAGAAACGAGGATGGAAAAGTTTCTTTATGTGGTACGTCGAAATTTATGGAATATGAATAAAAAAAACACGTGGTTTTCAGCTAAATGACAAAAAAACCCGTCTAAAACAATATCACTAGTATTTTAGTGTAATTCATAATCAGTTTATCCCATGGAAACTGATAAAACTACCAGTTGATTCTTTATGATTTGAAGCCAGAGTTATTAAGAGACATTGTGGAAGGTCCAAAGAGCCGCAGTCTGCAGTCTAACACGTAGCCAGTTTTGGTCTAAAGATGTAATTTAGTAGCAGAGCCACAGCCGCCTCTGATCACTGAGTTCTGTTTGGAGAACATCTAGAACGTCCAGGTGATAGAACTCCAGGTGATGTATTTTGCTCCATCTGTAAAGACAAAACTTCACAACCTTGATTGGATAATGGACGGATTTACATGTTAATCCAAAACAGTTCATACTAACAGGTGTTATCTTGGAATCCCCAGATGACTTTACATCTGGATTCATCAGCATAAGTTGATAAAATCACAAACCTAAGACTGTAGATCAGCACAGACTTTGTAACTAGATTTCAAACTGTTGCAACATCTGGATAAATCCATTGCAGCTGTGAGCAGTTCTGAAAACCAGATAAGTCCTTACTGTCAGACTATCTTTGAAGTACTGGGTGTTAAAGTTTAGCTTTTTTATGTCTGCATGCCTGAAATGCAGGAAGGACTTTCCTGTAGGTTAACCTGAAGAGCTTAGGGATTTAGCAAAAAATATTTCAGACAGATTTATGTGTCAAAGGACAAATGTGTTACCTTTATTTGTATTAGTTTTCCAAGCTGATCTTCTTTTCTTTAATCAGCCCTGGACGCCCCCAGAGACCTGACTGTAGCAGAGGTGACAGAGACCACCATGATGCTGGAGTGGAAGCGGCCACTGGCCAAGCTGGACTCCTACAGGCTGGTCTATGTGTCAGCTGACGGTCAGAGGGCTGAAGACTCGGTTCCCAGTAGCTCAGAGTCTCACACCCTGCGGGGCCTGAACCCTGGCATGATGTACACCGTCAGCGTCACCGCCGAGAGGGGCCGCAGGAGCAGCGCGCCTGCCGCTGTCTCAGCTGCCACAGGTCAGCATGTCTAACAGCTTTCTCCCAAATAAGTTGCTGTACCTGGTTGGAAAACAACAGAGCATAGTTGTTAGGCTCTTGGCATTAATTACTGAATTACGTGATGTTTGAGATGTAGAGTCTTCCTTAAGGCTCCGGATGTTGTGGTGTTGTGTTAGCAGTAATGCAGTGACATGAGGAGCAGTTCACCTGGACTGGCAGACTGGGACGGTGGTCCCTAGATTTCCCTGTAGCTGGAACACAGATACAGAGAAATCACACTATGGCTCCCTGGTAAGGTCTGTTCAGGGGTTCTGGAGAGGAGGGTCCGTCAGATAGTTGAACCTCAGATTCAGGGAGAGCAGTGTGGTTCTGGTTCTGATCCTGGAGTACAGTCTGGATCAGCTGTACACACTCAGCAGGGTCCTGGAGGGTGTGTGGGAGTCCTCCCAACCAGTCTACATGCTTTGTGGATTTGGAGAAGGTGTTGGACCGAGTCCCTCAGGGAACCCTGTGAGGGTATTCTGTGAGTATGGGCTACCAGACCCTTTAATACGAGCTGTTGGGTCCTTGTATGAGAGTCTGGTCTGCAATGCCAGCAGTAAGCCTGGCTTGGTTCCAGTGAGAGTTGGACTTTGCCAATGTTGCCCTTTGTCACGGATTCTGTTCATAATGTTTATTCTAGGTGCTGAGGGGATCCTTATTGGTGGCCTTCGGATCTCGCCTCGGCTTTTTGCAGATGATGTGGTCCTACTGGCTTCATCAGGTCATGATCTGCAGCTTTGAACCAGCTTTGAAAAAGCACCAGGCTGATTTTTTTCCTTCTTAAATCCTTCAGAAAGACCAAGAATGCATTCCATTTTTGCCCTTCAGCCTCCATGTGATGACACACAGTTTGTTAGCTTGTAGTTAGCAGATATCTGCACTGTTTCGGTGTTTTTGCTTAAAGGTTCAGAATCCAAATGCAGATTGTGCTGCGACTCTGTAGTTTAAGAAGTCTGATCTGTAGCTGATGTTTCTGAATCCATGATGTGCCAAATCCAGCTGGATGTCGGAATCTCCCATCTAAATCCCAGAGGGCCGGAGCCGGGGGATCAAGAGAAGACAAAACACAAAACAGACTAATCTTTCTTCAACATTTCAGGGAACATCAGAAAGAATGGAGAGGTTTGTTTTGCTAAAACATACGACAGTGTAACTGTAGCTCACTGTTTCCAGGAGGATTTTAGCTGATGGTGCAGAGTTGAAGGGGGTCTTCTCATAATCCCCCTCATGCGCCAACCCCCTTTTTTCATAGCTGTGGCCAAACCAAGGCGATGAATTGCATTCATTGTTATTTCTCAATGTAACTTTGTCTCCTTCTCCTACGGCTCATTTATAGCATATGGAAATATTTCTTTCTTTTTTCCCCAGTTTTTTTCTACTTAAAACAAGAAAAACTAAATGAAGTATATTGTATATTTTGTGCTGCAGTAAGGGTGCCGCCAAGACAAACATCCCACAGGTAGATCCTGGTGTTGGGTTAAGCTGGTGGCTGTAGGCAGAAATCGCTGAATGGAACCAGCTCTGTTTGTTTCCTTCTTGGGGATCAGAAGCTGCATGCCTGCTGCAGTTGGTAAAAGCGAGCCAGTGGATTTATGTGAGCATTTCAGTAATGCACTACATCACAAGCCTTGCATCTGCCTTTAAGCTGCAGATATTCCCCCCATGCTTCAAAGATGGAGTCTTAGAGGAACCTTAGAGCGGACTGGTAACGTGTGTGTGCTGGTGGGAAACAGCCCGGCCATGTGTGCAGCCCTGCGCGTTTCTCATTCATGTGTTAATTGGCGACCTGAGCCCCGCTCCCCTCTGGGTTTTGTGCGATTTAACCACGATGAACCGTGGGTCCGTCTGATAAAGGGACACAAGCTGGGAGTCCTGCTAAATCGCTGTCTTCACAATCAGCAGCCGCCTAATCCACAGCCGGGAGGTTTATATCATCTCCACCAACACTGGTTCTGCAGGAGGGGACGGGCGGACAAAAGACGTGTGGGGGGTGGAGTTAATAGTAGTACCTGAACAATCACAGACAAGGATTAGGATTGGAAATGTGATAGCAGACTCGGTAACCACTGTCTCTGAGGTGGCCTGCCTATAGAATGTGCTTCATGGCTGAAAGATACTCTTCAGAGAGTCCCAAAAAAAAAAAAAAAAATCACGGTTTTCCGGGTTCTAATCCCGCAGTCTTAACGCAACACTCAGGAGGAGCGTGGAAACATCACGGTCAGACAGCAGGGAAGAGCGGGGTAGGAGGGGTTGTCCCGTCAGATCCAAAACCAGACACACACACAAAAAAAACAAATCGTAAAAGCGCACACGGGGTCAGAGCGACACCGCCAGACCGCGCACAGTGTCCAACAGTTTATTATTGTTATGGAGGCACAACATGTTGTGCTAACATCAATAACGGTCGCTTAAGTAAATCTGAGTCAATATTAACAACCGATGTTTATTTCCATCCTGTTGGCGTTTGTGTTTCAGGATGGGAGGGGCTGGGCCACGAGGTATTGGTTTGGTCATGTGACTGCAGGACTGTGAGCTGTTTAATTGAAGCAAAGAAACAATGTCAGGCTTGTGATCATTTTTACATAGTGATGAAAGTGTAGAGAAGTAATATCCGAAAATTTGACTTGCCTGCCATTACAGCACTATTAATATCTCGTATTGTGTATTCAAGACTCTACAAGAACATAAAGCTAAAAAATAGGAAGGAATTGGTTTAATCATCCCTAATATAACTGCAATGGTAAGGTCATACAGTACGCTTATGTAAATGTGCCATTTTATTGTATTTTTACCAAATTTAACAAAAATGTCTCATCAAAATGGGCCAACTTTTTAAAACGCAGCACGAGTTAAACAATTTCTGTATATTACATAAAAGATGGACTCAAGCTAATATGATATGCGTTTAGTTTTATGAAACTGTTAAAGGACACGTTGAAGCATTTTGAGAATTATCTTTCAATGGTGCTCGAGTATGCAGCTCATGGTATTTAAATTCATTGTCATTTTCAAAATCAATAAACATGTAACAACAAAACAAAAAAAAAAGCATTAAATAGAGAAAGTGGGCACAAATGAGCTGGATGTGACAGAATCAGTCATAGGTTGAAGAAGAGTGATACATATGGAACATATGAATCAATAAACACACACGCACGCATGCGCACCCCCCACACACACACACAATGGTCCCTCAAAAGCAAAAATACTACAAAAGAATGTGAATTGAAAAGCTAAAAGTTAATTTGTTGAGTTATCCAGATGAGGAATTGAGAAGAAATATCCAGAAGGTCTACAGGGCCGGCAGCCAACCCAGAGTCCATGCTGCCTATAATTTATCTCAGTGATGAAACACCACTTACAAGCTATTACAAATTATAATTTTAAAATAATACCAAAATTCAAGCTTAGATGCTATAAGGTCTGCTTCATTTCAGCCCACCGTTGCCACAGATAAGAACAACCTATTTCATATTGTGCAGCAAGCCGCATCAAATGGAAGCATCTGAAGGGGTCGGTTTTCCACAGAGTTCAGGTTTTACACATGAGGTTTTAACTTCACTTAGCTGTAAAACCATTATTTCTGTGCAAAACCGTCCGTCACGGCCCTTACACCACACAGATCTACCTGCAGGTAGCTTGCACAACAAGATGATGTTTGGCAATAAAAAGTCCCTTTAAGCTAATGCTGCACATCTGACGGCTGAAAAGGAAGTCTAAATAGTAATAAAAAAATTGGTAGTTCATTAGACGCTGAAAAAAAATGAGTAACAGCTGCAGCTACTTACTGTGGGGAAACATGGAGGGAGAACACTTGGAGAGAATAGTTCATCTAACCAGGTAAATGAGTCTGCGGACATCAGCAGACACTCGGTAATGGCTGTGGACAGATGAAAAGTAAAAACCACAGATCAACAATGAAGTTCCTCTCCTGAGAAATTTATGCTTACAAACAACACATGTGGTTGCTTTGATGGTCTGGCTGTTGACTCCACCAGAATTGTCTTGGTCCCTCAGCTTTGACTTGTTCCTTCATGTGAACGTGAGTCTCTTACGGTTTCATAATCCTGGGCCCAAAAGTCTTTCCAAAAGTTGGCAGGGAAGAAATTTGTGATTGGTTTACTTTTAAGGAGGTCAGCCATTTTTCTTGTGATGTTGATGATCCTAAGGGAAAGTAGGAGTGTTCACTCTGTGGTTTGTAGAGGAGCGAAAATAAACTTTGTAAGCCTGTTTATGTGCAGCTGTGGGTATTTGTAAGTGTAAAATAGAATTTGTAAACTGCAAAAAACTTTCTGAGCGTTACTTTGGTAACTTTCAAATGTGTTTTAAAATTCAAGCACCAATTTCACTTCTTTTCGCGACTGAAGGAGGCTTTTAGAGACTCTTGTCAAGAGCCTCATAGGTTAGTGCATAGGTGGTGT
The DNA here is from genome assembly GCA_903067095.1 of Girardinus metallicus. Lineage (NCBI taxonomy): Eukaryota > Metazoa > Chordata > Actinopteri > Cyprinodontiformes > Poeciliidae > Girardinus > Girardinus metallicus. The sequence continues at coordinate 8,742 of CAEGAE010085555.1, read as the reverse complement.
GATCAGAATGATCTGTGCATGCATGCCGTCTTGTCTGTGCATATTACATGACTTGCGCATATGAATTTCACTTTTTACATGCGTGGGAACGTTTTGGAATTTATATATACTTAGCACATTGTTGAGGTTTTTCTGTCATTTGTAATTGTGATATTTTGATAATTTCTCAGTATTGTTGTGTGCTTTTGAAAAACACATTTGAAAGTTAAATTATGAGTCTATTTTCTTTCCAAACATTTTTTTGGTTCGTTTTCAGCAACAGACATTTATGATCTGAGGTTTGAGACATCAGTTCAAATGAGGTTAAGTTGTGTTTTTTGTTAATGCTCCTGATGTTCATCCGCCCAACATTCACAAGCCGTTTTGTCAGTGGGAACAGCAAACCCTGAAGCTCTTCAATTTGTTATTCCGTGGGGTTCTTCCTGTAAACCTGTCTTCAGTTAGTCAGCAGCATGGGGGCCGTTTCTGGATTCTTCACACAATCTCTACTGAGCACCGCATCTGAAACCACATGAAGCCGCTTCTTCCTCAGTCATGGCTTCATTATGAGTACAAGGGCAGCTTTCCATTGTCTTGTTGAAACAGCACACAGCTTTGTTCATTTTATGTATAACAGTATTCATATTTGTCTTTTTGTGAATTATTATTGTGGTCATGTTGAAAAGGACCAACAGCAGTCAGCAAAGACTTCCTTTCCTTCTCTCTGGAGCCATTTTGTTTCTATGACCAGAGGTTTAAATCTCCAGATCTCGTGTTGATCGTGACATGATCAACACGAGATCTGATCATATCCTGGTCACCCATTTGGCTGCAAATCAAAGTCACCAAGTTTATCTGAGCTTATGCTCTTAGTCAGTTTATGGTGAAGAAGAATAACAGCAGTGGTCTAAAAATCCCCTGAAGCAAAAAAAGAAGTATGTAGAGAAACTGGGTAACTAAGCAGATTTTACATCACTTTACATCAACCTCAGAGATACGTTATTTCCTTGATTTGATTCATTCCATTACAGCCTTTTCTTTTTTGTATTGTACATCTGAAACTAATAGGAATAATATATATTTTTTTCTCTTTTGAAATGTCAGTTCACACTTAATCTGTAGCCTCCATGTATGTCATAACACTCTGCATGCCTTCAAATCAGAACCAAAACTCAGTACAGAAAGAAACTACAGTCGTTAGCTCATTCTGAATATCCAGAGGAATCTTTCATTGGGTTTTTCTTACTTTTGGTTTTCATTTTAAATAATACCAATACAAAAAACGAAAACTGTACGCATGACTGATTGAAGACATGCATGTACGACCCTAGATTTTCTAAAAAACTTCAAACGTGCACCGCCTTGACAACGGCTAAACCCACTGAGCTTTTTTCCTCTGTCTCTGAAGTATTGACCACAAACTTCAACGGATTTTATTAGGATTTTGTGTGATGTTTTAAAAAAGTCACTCGTTTTGTTTTGTTTTTTAAATAACCTGGAAAGCGTGGCTTGCAATTGTATTCATTCTCCTTTCCAAAACTGCTTGGTAAAATTTGCTGCAACGAGAAGTCCTCGCACGTTAGTGAGCAAACTCCTCCTGGGAGCCATTTAATGTCAGAAAGTCGAGATGTTTTGTTTCTGGCCTCAGAGGTTCACAGAACATCAGAAACAAAACGGCCTCATGAAGACCAAGCTAAACCATCAGAAGGGAAGTCTGGGACATGGTTGAAGCAGAAACAATTCACCAAGATCTGAATGTCTCACAGAGCTCTGATCAGTTTTCATCTTACAATGAAAAATGCATGGTGGACTTTGAAACTCACCAGGACATGCCTGCCCACCCAAACTGACAGCATCAGTCAGAGGAGCAGTCGAGGTAGCCATGGTAACTGTGGAGGAGCTGCAGGAAGGAGGTCAGAGCTGATGGGAGGATGGATATGGTTAACGTGTAACAAACCCTTCTGTGGAAGAATAACCTCTAACAATGTAGAAAAATGTCCTCATGTGGGCGGAGCCAAAAGTCACTGAGGGGCGGGGCCAAGTGTAGTGACCAGCAGAGGAAGAAGGTAGGGCTGTGGTCAGAAAACAGCCCTGTTCTCAACTTACCCACTTCAACTTTTGCCATATTGAGCTACTTCAGACAGATCTATTGATGTTTTATCTAAATCAAAAAAATAACTAGTGACTTTTCTGTATCTGCATCTGTAGAATGTTATGGTGACGTCACATGAGGTGGTTTTATAACCAAACCAGTAAAGAAATGTAGTTGATTTTATACAATTAATCAAATCAAGTCCATCATTATTTTCTGATGTTGAATATCCATACATAAGCTAAGTTTGACAAACTTAACAAGTTGGAGCTCCATTCTCTTCTTTTAGTGGCAGAAAATTCAGCTGCTTATGCAACATTTAACCTAAAGAGATGGTTTTAAGCAAAATATTGCAGAACTAAGCAAATTTACACAAAGACGTCAAAATTTGCACAGAAACATAAAGATAGAACCCTAAGCAACCTATTGAGATAGTGTAAAAGCTAAAAAAAGAAAAAAAAAAAAAGAGTTGATTTGGGGTTTAGTCCCCCTTTCAATACAGAGAAATGAATGTTCACAGAAACACTGTCCAAACTGAGTTTGAGCAGAAAATGTCAAAAGAAAGCTGTTGGAGATGAACACCTGGAGCGCTGACTGGAAACAGGCTTCCAGCAGGTGTTGGAACAGGGAGTGAAAACAAAAGCACGCCATTTTAGATTTTTGTAATGAATGTGTTATTTTCTTCCAATTTCACAATTTTCTACATTGTGTTGTTTTCTCACCTAAAATGCCAAAAACATACGTTGAAGTTTGCAGCTGTGAGGTGATAAAATATAAAAAAGCTATATAAACCCTTAAAGCAGGCGCTGTGTCAGTGGTGGAAGGGTCAGGGTGTCTCTGTCAGACGCAGCCTGCACCAGACAAGCCTGTGTGTGAAATGGAAGATATCAACTATAGAGGAGATATCTGAGGGGACCATTTCATACGTCAGGACTCGTTCTTAACCGCATGAGCTTGTTGAGACACCTCTATTACACTCCTACTGAAGGGGCAGTATTATGTGTTTTCCAGACACATAGTGCCATTTTGTAGCACAATCAAATAATGTTGACTTCGATTGTATATACCAAATATACAGCATTTAGCAACTTGACTTTGTAATTTAACACCTTCAAATTGGGCCTCTGTCTCTTTAAAAACTCCTACTCTTTCTGAAACAATGTCTTTAGGAAGTCATCACAACATGGCTCCTCTATCATCCCTTTAATAATTTACCAGTGTTTCACTGAGAAGTAGCTCCTATGATGAGTTCAGCAGAAGCTCAGTTTCACCAGGTGTTGCTGGCTAGTCTGAAGGAGCTGAGTGGAGGAGCAAAGGCCAATCTGTGAGGTTGAAGCTCCGAAGCTTGGAAATTGCAGCTAAGAGGAGGAGCTTCATCTCAAAGGCAGAGCTAGGGCCACCCAGACGTTTTTCACAGCTGAATGGTTACCATGGAGACTGAAGGATTTCTCAAAAATCCATGAAAGTGTCAAGGCAACACATGAGGTATGTTTTTGATGAGAGAATAAAATTCTAACATGAATCTGTAAAAAGTAAATTTGACATGATACTGCCCCTTTAGAAAGATGGAGGAAAGGTTTAATGGGGAGTTATTTAGAGAAATAAAAACACGTCCATCATCAGCATCTCTCCTAACATCCACTCACACTCCCTTTGTCCACCTCTCGGTCTCCTCTCCAGCATGCTGCGGCGATCAGGCTGCCATAATATTTACCTGTGCCGTGGATTTTGTTCTCTTTCTGGAACGCTCTCTTAACACTCACGCATAGAACAGGCTTCAATTCCAGGCTGCATGGCTGTGTGCATGGCCTCCCCATAGATTTGAAGTGGACAGCGTACTTCAGCCTGACCAGGCGGGCTACGCTGCACCTTCAGATGTTAATGGCTCATTCACAGCCATTAATGGGCACAAGCTGCATCAGCATGTCTGCACGCTGCCTTTTATCATTATGTCTTCCCACTTATATGGTAATACAGAGGAGACGGCTAAAGGCAGCTGCTGATAATGAGCTGTTTGGTCCCTTTGGCCTTTGTAGTGGAAATCCAGGAATACTTTGACTGCAGACAAAGTAAAGGCTTTCCTTTATTATCCTGAGAGCAAAATAAAATAATTGAAATCCAAATGAGGTGCCATCGTTGTTGACCTCTCTGTGATGTTTGGCAAAGGTTCTGCTTTGTTTGTTTTGTGTGTTTCACATGTGCATAGATGTGCATGTTTTCCCCGTTTTAGTCAAGCAATTTGATTTTCAGTTGAATGTTTTTATCTGTAGTCCAGTTCTGTCGCGATGCAATCTGATCACCTCAGCATTGAAACTCCAGCTAACATGTTGTGTTTGTGTCGTATGATGTTGATGTGTTTGTCGTCGGCCAGCGGAGGAGAAGCCGGCGGTGACCAACGTCACCGTCAGCGACGTGTCGTGGGAGAGCTTCCTCCTGTCCTGGTCGGCTGACGACGGGGCGTTCGACGCCTTTCTGATCGAGGTTACCGACGCGGAGACGGGCGCCGAGTGGCAGAACCACACGGCGCCCGCAGACGCTCGCAGCCTCATCGTTTCGGACCTCTCCCCCAGCACCTGGTACAAGGCCGCCCTATACGGGGTGCACACAGGGGCGCGTGTAGAGCCTGTGTTTGCAGACACCATCACAGGTACAGATGCAGTCAGCTCTGGGGCCTCACTCTGTCCTCTGCTTCGTTCACTTCTTGCTGCACTTAGGAAACGTACTGACACTTTTCCCTGCTGTCTTTCTAAATGACACTGCAAAAACACAAAGTCTTACTGTGTGTTTTCTTTTTGTTTTCTGTCAAGTATACTAAGATATTTGCAATTTGAACTACAATTTGTGCAAAAAAAAGAAGAAAAAGCTATATAAATAGATTCTTGAGCTTTTTATAAATAGCTTCTCCAGCTATTAACATAGCTAAAAAAAGGCTGGAGGGCTATATAAATAAAACTTCAGCAAGAATATTTGGTCAAATTTTGTGTTTTGGAGTGTAGAAGCTCTTATACAGTGGGACATAATACAAGAAATCAAATACAACATTTTGGGGAAATTGTAGTTGGTGATAATACAGAAGAGCTGTGGATTCAACATGAAGGCATAATTCCAGCATTAACATTTTTCAACTGGAGTATTGAGTGTTTTTTTTTCACTAGTCTTATGAAATTATGTTGCAATTATTTTGCTGCTAATGTCTAATTACAGAAATGAGGGATTATTTAGATTTTTTTTTAAATGAGTCACAGTATATTTTTATTAAGGAATACCCAAAACAATTATATTCATTTTCAAGTCTGTGTGAGTTTTTAAACATTTTTTTTATAAAATATGGTATAATCTCACCTCAACAAAATTTTCAGTTTTTTTTTTACATTCTATATATATTTTGAGGATGCATCATCTTCCAGTGTGTATTACACGCTCAGTAATACATGCACATCACTTTAAAGAAAGAAGTTCTTTCAAGACTTCTAAATATTTTCCATAAAAAAGCATGTAAAAAAAGTTCTATAGGATGATGTACAACTACCCAAAAGTTTCAGTGATTCTTTCTCCAAGCTTTTAGAGAGCATGAAGGGTCCAAATCCCTCCACAGACATCGATCACACACATTCCCCTTCCTTTCATGCAGGGGGGATCGTGAAACAGGCTAATGTTCTGCAGCAGCTCCCTCACAAAACCCCTTTCAGTCTACATGAGACCAGCCTTGGATCCATGCTTTCTTCACCTTTAAGCCGCCTGTCTGCCTGCTGGTACGAGTCCAGCCTGAAACAGCACATAGGCTGTTGTGTGAACGGCCCAGAAACACATCAAATCAGTGTTCCTGTTTGCCCAGCACAACAGGTGCTCCGGCCTCCCCTCCCACAACACTAATCATAGTCATTTTTAGCTTTGGACATGCTGTTGTTCCTTAATGAAAGGACTGTGAGCTGCGACATCAACATCTGCCAGTCATGCTGTGCAGCCCAGTTTCCTGCTCTGTATATTGTTTCCATGAAACCATTTGAACTCTAAAAGGTCCAAATAACCAGATCTGAAGCCTTTGACACTTTTTTTTTTATGTCAACATTAATTGCGGCATTATCAGTGAGCATGTTACAGATGAAGAGCAGTCAACAGGAAGAAAGATGGGGGTACTGACAGAGGAAAGAAAACCCAGAGGCTCTTTTGTCACTTTGTGTGAGGCCTCTCTTCTGTATGCATCCCCACTTCCCTCCAGCCTGGACCGCTCCTCATTCTCATGCTGCCATTGCCCCTGGGCTCTTGTGCTGCGGTGCCAGGGGCTTCTGGGGGCAATGCGGAATATGGCATGTGCTCAACATGGCCCATTGTCTGCATGCTAATGGCAATGGGGTGAAGCCATCGTACCATTTTTCATTAGCATCACTTAATCCATAAAACATTCCAAGTTGTGAATGCGACCTCGGACTAATTTGATCACATTATGCGCGGCAGTTTGTCGTCAGTCTGCAGGAGGAAGACGCCAGAGGCAAACGAACCTCCTCGGCCCGGGGGGGATGTGGGGAAACTTTGAGTAAAATAGAGGGAGTTACGTGTAATTGACTGACTGGTTGAACTACAAAGAACTGTGGTTTGTTCAGAACTCCACTCACTTGTGATTCATACCACCACTAGCTGTTCTGAAGTTATCAGGCGAGACTGGGACAGAGCTGAGGTTTTGCTCGCAGACCCCCTTTTCAGAAGGTTAGCCGGTCTTTGGCGCATACCTCGTCCATTAACAGGCTCCTTTTTGTGAGCAGGGATTGTGTTCCCTCAGGTCCTGAGAGGCGGGTGGGGGGTGTTGTAGAGGAGGGTGAAACCAGCAGCAAGCTAGCACATGTTAGCTGATGGATACGGCCCTCCCTCTTTTCCACTGACCAGTTAAAGCCGCTCGGCGGCTAATGAAGAGTGACAGCTCCCTGGGATTTGTCGGCTATGCTTCTCATTTCCACCACTTCTTCTCACAAGCAGTGCCTCACACTATTCCCCCCTCACAATGAAAAAAGGGGGTTTCAGGCTAGTTCAAGGACCCCTGAGACCCTTGCATTTGGAGCAGTGTTTTAATGAGCAGTGGCGCTGGGCTTTATTGAGCCTTTCCTGAGCTCACCGATATCTGCTTTTACCCAGACTGCTTTTAGAGCTCTGTCCAGTCTGTGTATGTACATCTTGCTGCTGCTGGAAGTTTCTTTGGCTAATTAAGGTGAGGCAGACTCGCCCTCTGAAAAAGCAACTTTCTCCACCGACAGATACAGACTTCTGCTGTCCTGTTGTTACTGCCATGGTTGTTTTCAAAACTAATGGCTCATCCAGCAGTCTGTAAAGGGGCAGTGTTATGGAAAATCAGCTTTTTTGAGCTTTACATCATGTTGTGATGTTATTCGCCTATTAAAAACATACCTGGAGTGTTGCTTTGATACATTTGCACATGTTTGAAAAATCCTTTGATCTCTCATGGCAACCAAAACGACTGGGAGGACCTAGCTCCGCCTTCAAAGACGCAACTCCTCCTCAGAGCTGCAGTTTCCACGGTTCTGAACTTCCGCCTCACAGAGCAGCCCACCCTCTGACTTCTCCATCTTAGTTCCTTAAGACTAGCCACCAGCAGTTAGCAAACGCCTGGTGGAATTGCATACCTGCTGAGCTCATTATACGAGCTGATTCTCAGTAAAAGAGGCCCAATTTCAAGGCTTTAAAGGCATGCATAACTAGTTGAACATATTGGCCTCAATATGTTGTAATTTTTCTATTAACTTAAAAATTGTTTTGTTGTATGTAAAAATTCAAATACTTAAAACATGTAATATCTGTCATTAAACCTTTCACCCATAGTCGTCGTCGTTTTTTTTTTTTTTTTTTTTAATGACATGGTTAGAACAGTTCTGTACGGGAATCTACAAAGTAAAAACAGGAGAACTGAGTTGTTTTTTGTCATTTTGCATTTGACTGGTGTAAACTTAGACAATGCCACACTGCGCTGCAGTGTTGTGGTCAAGACCGCCTAACCTGAAACCAAGACAAGACCAAGACCAGAGTGTATCGAGACCGAGACAAGACCAAGACTTTTAGGGTCCAAGATCAAGTCAAGACCAAAACCAGCCCCCCGCGCAACATGACATGATAAAATATGAAATGTGATTAAAATTGCTTCTCAAATTGATCTGAAAGATCCACATTCCCATAAAAACACCTAGATATTAAATATTTAAAACTGAAATAAATTTAACCAATATTAAACAATACCATCTCTTTGGGCCACAATCCGCGGTGGTCTCGTATAACTCAGCGCAGTCGGTGACTTTTTCCATCACAAATGCTTACGTGTCTCTGTACAGCCAGCTTTGCTAACATCACGTCAACGTAGCTTACCTTTCTTTGAGCTACTTTTGTAAGTGACAAAAAAAGTTAGACGTAGTCCCACCGACAGCGAAGCGCTGCTGAATTAGCTGTCACCATCGGATTTCTTATGATTCATGCAGCGCAATTCTATTACTGACGATTAGACAGACATTTTCTGCAGCTCAAAGAAAACCACTGCACATGTCTTGGAGCGCCGCGTGCGAGTGAAAGGTGGGGAGGGGAAGTAACAGAAACACGTAATTGGTAAGTCACGTTATTGCTTGGATTTTAATCGGTGCGTTTTGCATCCAGTGAAAACAAACATGTTAACAAAT
>CAEGAE010085547.1:0-110970 GCA_903067095.1 Girardinus metallicus | reverse complement strand
TAGATCTCGCTGAGACATCAGTCCTCTAATCCTGGAGATGTTCTTCAGGTGATAGAAGGCCGACTTTGTAACTGTCTATGTGGCTCTGAAGGTTCAGGTCAGAATCCATCACTACTCCCAGGTTTCGGGCCTGATCGCTAGTTTTAAGTTGTAATAACTGAAGCTGTGCGTTGACTCTAGATCGTTCCTCTTTAGACCCAAAGATAAGAACTTCAGTTCTAAATTTAGTTGTTCTACAGTGACAGAAACCTACAAAACTGGGTTGCTCATACCGTATATAAAGTGGTTTTAATTTAATCGTGCATGTTGCCTTTATTAGCACGTAGCTTTCTTTCACTAAACCGTCGTTTTGTTAAAACAAACAAGAGTCAAACTCAAAAAAACAAAGAGAAGAATTGAGGAATTGGTCGCATTGGTGTCTTCGCTCATCAGCTTTTCTCATAAAGAGGTGTGAAAAGTATTTGCTGACAGGAAGTGTCAGGGCTAAAAAGAAAACACATCAGCTCATTTTTTTTTTATAACAAACTGCAGTGCGGATCTCGGTAAACGATCTCGAGTTCGATACTTTTTGAGCGCTGATGATTTTATCTTTTAAAGTTCATTCTGGGGTTTTTGTAAAACAAATTTCGAGGTAATCATCAGCTTCTGTCTCCTCAAAAAGAGGTTTTTAAATGATATTATGTACTGGGAATATCAGCGTTTATGAATGTGTAAAGTCCATTTGCAACCATGCATGAGGGGAAAAAGAGAAGCAGAGAGACATTTGTGGCCCAAACAATACAACAGGAAGGCAGAAATTTATGTAAGAATAAAAAATTATTTTTAAAAAATCTAATTACAATTTGAAAGAAAGAAAAAACACAACATCGATGCATTAAAGCATCGATGTTGTGCGGTAAATCACTTACCGCAGTAGCAAAAAACAATTTCTTTAATATTAATGCTGGGTTATTATTTTGGGACAGAAGTTAAGATTGTGACCCAGACATAAGCCGCCATTTTGGATTTTACCACAACTTCATTCGAACTTTTCGAATGCTTATTTGATTCTGCATCGTAATATTCTCCTTAATTTACACCAAAGAACCAGCATGTTTACTTAGGATAACATTGGCCTTTTACTTGCCAAGCAGCTAGTTCAAGCTAATGCTAATGCTAACTCCAGTCAACATTCACTCTTTACCAAAGAACTGCTCATAAAGTAAACGTGTGATTTGTAGTGTTACATACAGAGTCCAAATTCAGTTCTTAGTCAGTGAAAGTCTTTATGAAGTCGATGTATTTGCTGTTACATTTATTTTTTTTTACAAAACTATATTTAATATGGGTCTAAACTTATGTAAATTATGCCACTTTAGTGTAACATAAAGTTCTGTTGTGTCTGTAAAGTAAATATGTTGCCTTCTACGCATCTCCTAACTTAGCATAGTGCGTCTGCATTGGGATGAAAGCAGTAAAATACAAACTGTTTAGTTGTGCAAAGTGGGTGACGTCACGGTTTTGTTGCGTCCATCCGAAAAATACTTTCACCCTGTAAGGTAATCTGTGTCATTGTTTATTCTTCCTAGTCTTTTGTCACTTTAAAAATAGTTAATTTTTAGGGTTGAAGAGCTAACTGTGCTGTTCCAAATTCACAGCCAATATCTATTAGTCAGAAGCCAGGATTGTTTTTTTTTTGGTTTGTTTGATTTTTTGTTCAAACATAACTCAGATTGTGTTGTTTGGTCACAGCAATTTTTAAAGTATTTCAGAGCAAGTTCCTACAGTTGCATGATTTCCAAATGTTCTTTTTTTATTTTGCATTTTCACCCTGATGTCTTTATTAAATTCATCTAGCTTTCTGGTAAAAAATAAATAAATAAATAAATAAATAAAATAATCTAGTTCTACCTTTTCTCACTTTGTGAAACTGTCACGCTAAGTCGCGACCACGACATCCTGCAGCCTCTACCAGAAATCCGAAAAAGTGATTTAAAACTTAAAAGCTTAAACTGACACTACTGTAAGGCTCAGTAAGCAGTAAGGACTGCAGCCGCTTCCTAGAAAAATAAAAAATAAAAAAGAATGCATTTGAGAAAGAAGATCTGAAAAACATCTCTTTGTCACGCGGCAGTTTCTAATTTTGGTTTTGAGGAATTAATATTTCTGCAAAGAGTGCTTAAAGCGCTGCAACGATCCAAGGGAAAAGTTTCAGGTCAACTCATTTAAAATAAAAATGCTGTTCTCTGCTTTGGTGCACGAAACGAGTGCAAGCACTCAAATCACATTTTACTCTAGGTGTCATTAGCTGGTGAATGCGTGAATAACGTGAGCCGGTAATGAGTGTGACTGTGACTATTTAAGTTCTGAGATGAGCGACAACAGAACCAAAAGTGTTAGAAGCAGAACAATCTGACTCAACAGTATTGGCTGACTAGAAAGAGTCACGCTAGATAAAGGAATCTGCTCTATCTAGCGCTCATTTCCAAGGGGGGGGAAATTATGGCAAACCTTTAAAGACTTAAGCCGTTTTGGTTCAAAATATTGTTAGATTTCATTTGCAAAGATTTTTTTTTTATAGTAAATCCCCAAATTCCTCCATGATGATGTCGCCTGCTCTTTCACTTCAGAGAATGTATAAAGTGACAATATGGGTAAAATAAAGATTTGTAACTTCTGAATAGATGCATGTTTTTGTATTCGTAATTTTAAGAAGCATTTAATAACATCACAATTTCAGATGGACTTCAAATGTCCTGGTTTATCAACAGCACGAAAACAGTGTCTCAAGGTTGCCATGGAGACTTGGTGACCCCTCCCCAAGAGTATTTATTTATTGTTACTTGTTTATTCTTATTCTCCTGCTGAATAAATGCTTTGAAATAAAAAAAATTGGTGGCTGTGAGATTATGCTATTACAATACAAAATTAAAGAAGCTTAATTGTGGCCACACAAATAAATTTGGTACCAATAAATTCACCCGTTTACATCACAGTCTGTTTCAATAAGGTGTCGTTGTTTTAGCCAAAGTAAAATTAAAGAAAGTTCAGTTTTATTGCTGACTTTTATTTTTCGCTCTGATCTTTAATCCTTTAATTTGAATAAATTGCTCCGTTTAAGATGCAAAACCGACCTGAGAACAAGTGGGCGTGACGCACGCTCTTCTACACTGAATGTGCACACTTTGAAGACGCGTTAATTACGCCTACCTTCTGCTACTGCGGCGCGCTGCGGCCCGTTTTGTCATTCAGAGTCTCGGGTTGGAAATGTCTGAAGTGGCTCGGGTAAGAAAAACACCGTAAACGGAAAATAACCTTGCGCGATCACGTGTCAGTCAGTGTAGCTGGTAATATCTCCCGAGTGTAAAGATATAGTAGGACATCCTGGCAGAGTTTCAGTTGTGTGTGGGGTGAGCCACATAAAAGATAATATGCTGCTATCTCAAAGACATGCGGTCGGTGGCAGTTTGTTTTTACTCACGATTATCTTAAAAGTCTTGCAGATTGCGATCTAAAATCTCCTACATGCTTGTGCACTGACAAACGAGTAAGCAACACTCCAGAATAACACATCAGGTGTTGGTTTCCTTCAGTGTGCTCAGAGGTTTTAGGGTTTCCAGGCGTCTCCTCAACAAAACAACTGATTGCGCCTTGAAGACAAGCTGACGTTGAGAGTCGGTCTGGACAGAAAGGGGAAACTGAAGCAGTCGCACAGGAAACTCCCACGAGGAGTTCTCGTCAGCGTTCATAAGTAGCCGTCAGACGAGAAGGCAGGAGTTACGACTGTCGGACAAACAAACCTCACCCAGAGAAACCAAGTAATTGGGTGAGTTTTTTTTTTATACATTACAAAATATATTCAGGAATTCGTGCAGTCAGATCAAAGATGATTATTACTGCATATGATAAATTTAACCTGGTATTAATTAGTGGAAGTCTTAATATTTGTCTGCATCAGGGTGGATTAGACCAGCGTTTCCCTACTCTGGTCCTCGAGGCACGCTGCCCTCCATGTTTTAAAAATCTCCCTGCTTTAACGCACCTGATTCAGCTGAATGCAATTCAGCAAAGAGCTGCTAATTGAAATCACCTGTGCTGAAGCAAGGAAACACCTGAAACATGCAGGGCAGTGTTGCCTCGAGGACCAGGGTTGGGAAACACTGGATTAGTGTAACTAATCCAGTGTATAACTAATATATATAACATATATATTAGTTATATAGGTATAAATTTAACACTAATAAATGTTTTCTGCTGTGTTTTTTTTTTTTTTACTGTCTCCGTGCCTCTTTTATGTGAATCGCTGCCTCTTTTCATTTATCTCTGCCTGATGGTTTCAGGCAGAGATAAAAACACTTCAAACATCAACAGGTTGATTTTTTTTTTTTCACTTTTTTTTTACTGGATTCCTGATATTCTCTTTGTGGGATTCCCCCCAGCCTGCTACTGTAAAACAAGCAGCTAAAGAGGTAAAGGTCATGCCCGAGAGACCCTCGAAAAACCCCCCCCCCCGTTTACAGAGCGATATTGTGACTTCTTCTCTGAAACTATTTGATCTTTATGCGCCGTTTCCTCTTTTTCAAACTGAAAATTGTAAGTGTTTTTCAAAAATGATTTAAAACGATTTTAATTTCAAAATATATTTGCAGGAATTCACAGTGTTTGTTGGAGTTTTTTGCATCACGTTTCGCTAAATTAAAGTGATCGACGTTTTTATTAGGAAGCCGCCGTAAAACACATACGGATGATTTGAAACATTATTTTTTTTTTACGATTGATTAAAGCTGCAGATGGATTCTATTTACTTGTTTTAATTTGTAACGTTTTCAGCAAATAGGTTAATCGCAGTTATGCTATAATTGTACAAAAATAAAGAAGCATTTTAATTCTTTATACTAAAATAATTCATCATTTTAAACCCTTTAAAGTAATTTTTGAAACACTTTTTAAATATCTATTTTTTTAAAATATGTTTATTTCCCAAAAACACAATAACCGAGATGATCGTTTTTGTCTTGTGGCTCCAGGTTTTCTGTTGTCTTTCCCTTCTTGTTAATTTGATGCTTAAACTTTACTCTTATTCACAAGTGCCTGCAAAAGTAAAACTGTGAAATAATGCCATTATTTTTTTTTTTTTTTTTTCATGCCAGTGGGTGTGCTCCCTAGAGGGTATGCTTTAATGTATTTTTTTTTAACTCTTTACACCATGTGAGAGAGAGAGATAAGAAGCAGGCGGATGTGTGGTGACATCCCACAAAAAGCATACACTCAGAGCGGAAGACTACTGGTGATGTGGTCATGACTCATTTCTACATTATTTCTAGTAAATGGACTGTTTCTCTTTCTGTCTGTCTGTCTGTCTGTCACACATCTACGCTGCTTATTTATATATGTATATATATATATATATATACATATAAATATATATAAAAAAAAACAGCCTCACCTCTGAGGCAAGAGCGTCTTGACGATGTGAAAGAAACGCCGCTGATCTGGATCGTTAAAAAGAAAAGAAAGGAGGCTCCGTGAACCCTGAAGGGATGGCTCTCCTCCAGGTCTTGATGTGGTTGGTACTCCCGAATCGGGCTCTCCTCTCTGGTCTGGATCACTGTGGCGCTCATGACAGCAGCAGCTCAAACGACAGTGAGTATCTGTGAAAAGAAATATTAATAATAATCATTTAAAAACAGCAAAAAGAATGGAAGCGTGTTTCACATATTTGTGAGACTGTCTACCTTTAGGTTTACGGTGATGCACAGTACGCATAACCTGTTTAGGGGTTAGTCATTGTAATTTGAGTTTATCTGCGTCGTGGCAAATATCATTACAAGACAATTGGAAAGCCTGAATTGAATTACATGTAAGCAGAAGTAGGCAGAGTACCCAAAAACATTAGTACTCAAGTAAGAGTAGCAATACATCAGCATATTTTTAACTCAAGTAAAAGTAAAAAGTAGCCGTTTAAGAAATTATTCAAGTGAGAGTAAAAAAGTATTTGGTAAAAATGAAACTCGAGTATCGAGTAGCTGATAAAAACATCAATAATTTTATATTTTTAAGTTACATAATCAGACAGACCTACATATAAAGTTATTTGTAGAAGACCAAAAACCAAAAATAATTCAGATAAATAGCATAATTGCAAAATAACAAAAGCGGGCAAAAGAAACATTTTTTAAAATCAATTTCTATCAGCATAAAACTCACAAGAATGTAAGAAAAACTGCCGGTTCATTTTTGGTAAAAATATGTTTGTTCTTCATTCAGTGAAGCTACTCACACTGTAGAAAGACATTTTACTCAAGTAATAGTAGCAATACTTCATGGTAAAATTACTAAAGTAAAAAAAAAAAAAAAGTATAGCGTGGTAAAACCTTTTTTTTTTTTTTGTAATCAAAAAACTACTCAAGTAAATGTAGCTAATTATTACTATCCAATTCTGGATATAAACCTTTTCGGAGTGACAGTTAAGGAGTTAAAACAATTCTGGCCTCGTGAACCCATTTGGGCAATGGGGCCATCTTCTGTGCCGGAAAGGTGGTCTGCCCAGAGCGCCAAACAGGCTAGCACCGCCTCTGCGTTTGGGATTGCAAAATTCCTAAATTAGAAATTTCGTGAGCTGTGAATTATTAGCAATAAATCGACTCTTCTTCGTCGTTGCGCAGTGTCGCCTTGGCTGCAGTCCCTGCAATGCCACAATGACTACAAGACCCATGTGGACTGCAAATGGAAGGCACCAACAAACACGACTCTGCAGGTCTGGCTGCGGGAAAACGATGGCAGCAGGTAAACAGAGGAACATTTATAGAAGTCAGCTTCTCTAGAGGTGTGGTTCACTCTAACTGATTGGTGTCTATATCTACGCAGTGAGCCCTGTGTGCCTTTTGAAGACGAAAAAACAACAGAGGACGGAGTTGTCCAGTGCAGGTATAAAACTCTTGCGCTTGGCATCGGAACCAGCCATGCTGTCTTCTTCGTGAACAACCAGACAACAAGCCTCTGCTCGTCTTCCAAACACACGTCTCTGGATCTTGTTCAGCACCGTGAGCAACAGCTAGATGTACTGTAGTAGATTATGCAGAGCAAAAACTAAGCCTTACCGTGACGGTGGTGGTGGTGGTGGTGTTGTTGTTGTTTGGTGGTGTTGCACAGTGAGGGCACGTCCGCCTGGGAGTCTGACCGCGTCTGAGGAAAGCGACGGCAGCTACCGGCTGAAGTGGTCCAGTCCGTATCCGCCATCGTCCTCCCTGAACCAGAACCTGTCGTATCAGCTCAGCTTCAGGACGCAGGCCGAGGACGGGTGGACTGTAAGCTACAAACACAACAAATCACCACACTACCTTTCTGTGCAGCTCATAAGCAGGGGAGTGTTTAGAGTTATTTTGTTTGGTTTTTTTTTACAGTAGAGAAGAGTGGAACACTAAAATGGCCAATACTGCAATAACCAAACTATTTATTTATTAAACCAAACAAAACACATGAATTTGTTTGCTACCGCAGTTCAGGGCGAAGGCTAATTTCTGTAGTCGCACGATTAGCTTGATTAGCTTAGCGTAGCTTAACTGCAAACAACTCCTTTTAACTTATTTAGCAACTTAAAGTGAAAATGATTGAACTTATTTGCTAGACATTGTAAACCACTGCTTAATTACCACCTTTTCGCCTTTATGAAGAGTCTTTGTTGCACAGTAGCCTGAGGCTCTTTCTTATTGTTATTAAGCATCACTTAAATCGGCCTGCCAACGGGACTAGCAATGGAAATTAGCCACTTAGCTGTCATGTAAATGTTAATTCATACGTAATGTCCCATTAAAAAAAAAAAAGAAAATCTTGAAGCAATCACAAACAACAAAAGAAGCGTTTCTGTCATGTGATGACATGGCGCGTGAACAAAGTACGATATGAGATGAACAAACTGATTGGCCGCTCTGATGGGTGTGGCCAGGCAGGCTGACCAATCAGATTTAAAGGGTAAGAGGCGCCCCTCCCCCAACTCCCCTCATTCTGACAGCCAACTCTGTGTCCGCGGCCTACTCATAATAGACAATAATGAGACATAGACAGTGAGTCGGTGCTTATTAAATTTCGTTTTTAATGTTAAATACACAGCTCTCTACTCAGACTGAGGCTGTCGCAGACACCAGCGTGAGACTGGAGAGGCAGAAGCTGCTTCCCGGCCGTAGATACGAAGCCAGAGTGAGAGCCAGGCCCCGTGTGGGTCGGTGGAGCGAATGGAGTCCTGTGGTGAGCTGGAAAACTGGAGATGGTGAGTGACATAAAGAGGAAGCATAAATACCTTTTCAGCTTTTTCACACTTTGTCACTTTGCAGCCAAAAGACTTTGATGTACACACTGCAATATGGGGGAATTTTTCTGCCATAATTCGAGAGCACACATTTTCAGTCTGAAAGCAGTGTTTTAAATGTTGATGTCGATGTGTTACGTTTGTGTTTCGTGGCACAATAATGGCTGTACAGGTTGGACAGTCTTGGCCTTTTCCTCACAGAGGAGTTTTAGATTTAAATAAAAAGATGAACTGTGGTAACTGGTGCAGACCTGCTTTACAACCGCGGCAAAACACATACATTTTGAATATTTCAGAAACGGTGGTAGTTGTTCAATTTATTTAACAACTCTCACAACAGAGCTGTTGGACATGTGGTGCAACAGCTCTGACTGAATCTCCAAGCTGTACGCTATTAGACGTATACACTAAAAACTAACAGCTGTAACTGCAGTATATCGTAGGTCCAGTACCGACATTGAGGGACTAAACATAAATCAAACCACATGGACATTTTTATACCCATTTCATCACGTACTACTTTCTGTTGGTCTAATGCATAAAATCCTGGTAAAATGATGCAATAACAAACAGTTTTGCTTTCTTTTCATACTTCAATCTTCTGGGTCTTTTCATAGTTATTGGGAACTACGTCTGGTGTTTTCCAGCTGTGTGGGTTAACTACCGTTTTCCTTCCCTTTCACATCAGACCTCAGACAGGTTCCCTCTTTGGACTGTGTTCTGGATGGCGAGAAGGAAGTGACGTGTAGCTGGGAGGTGAGCAGAGAGCTAGCTTATCTCGTCACCTACCAGCTGACCTGTCGACACGACCCGACAGCACGGCAAGTCAAACTCAAAGCCGAAGACGCGCCCACCTTCTGCTGCTTCTGAACTGACGTGAACTTCAATCCTTTACAGGTATGAGAGATGTTGCATGAACCCAACTGCGAGTTCTGACCCCAGAGGGACAGAAGTGAGGTACAGCTGCCCTCTCACCAATGTGGACCCCAAAAGTCTGCAGCTGAAGCTCCAGCCGGCACACAACGCTAAGACTTTTCAAGCGTACAAACACAGTGAGTACAGAGAATACAGAGGAGGTGAGAAGTGGAGGCGGCGGAAGTTCCTCTGCCTATCTGAGCATATCAGGCTAAATTAAAAATACACAAGGGGGTGATAAGACCACAGGAAGCAGTGCAGACAAACAGCGGTTAACCAGGTTCGTGCCATGGTTGTACAGCACCCCCTAGTGTTCGATTTGTGCTATTACCTCTAAATCAGTACATAGGACTCTGATCAGCTGGATAACTTGGGATTTAGTCGCTGGTAGGCCACTATAATGTTAAATACCGACCCCTAGTGGACGTTTCTAACCATTACATTCATGTTTTTTTTTCTTTTGAAAATATACCTGTATTATGTTATATGTGATGCACATAAAGAAATGGGGGGGGGAGGTTACAACAAACATAAAAGATACAACCTTGCAGTAGGTCATGTGTTTTACAAATATATTTATGCCCCTTTTTCACGACTTGTCAGATCACAATTACAATCCCTGACTTATTTTAATAGTGTTTCGTGTTATGGACGTCCAAAACATAACATGTTGATTAATAACATAACATAATGAGTAGCTGGAAGGAAAATAATACACTGTTTTCAAGTAAAAATTGTAAAAGTGCTGCATGCATTTGGACTTAGGTGTGACTTGTTTACTTTAGTGACTTGGAAGGACAGCTGCGTACTATTTAGGGTTAAGAGAGGAAAGGTTGCCAATTTCTAAATGCGAAAAATGGTGAAACTTTTGCTTCCACTTCAGAATTACAAGTTAACTTTTGCAAAACACTGTGTACGACGTAAATGGTGGGGTTATGCAGAGTATATTTTCAAAAGCGCGACAAAAATGGGAACTGTTAAACCCTACATTTTGACTCAAGCTACAGTTATTTTATGTTCTATTTTTTTCAACAGTCCGTACCAATTCGCCAGTGCAGGTGACGGTGAGGGAGAATAACGGTGACTGGGTTGTGGAGTGGTCTCCACCAGCTGAGGCAGCCACAAAGCTGTTGTATCAGGTCCGGTATTACAGGACCACAGATCAGGTGAGAGGATTTTACGTCTCCGTTTTTATTTTCCCACTTTCCACTTAGCTGCTAATCACCACAGCGGCTCTGGTAAACGGGCCTGAATATTCATAGATGTGTGTTTTATCCGTTCCTGCCGCCAGGGATCCCCGGAGCTGCTGAACATTTCCGAGGGGTCCACATGGGCGAGCATCCTGGGAACATCCCTCGTGCCGCTCCAGGACTACGAGGTGAAAGTGAGGTCACTGGTTGCCCCTGGAGAAGGTTCCACCTACGAAGGAATCCCCTCAGAATGGTCTGAACCTGCGAACTGGACCTCGAATAAAGGTGCTTACAACAGTATAAGTGTGCGCAGTGTTGATGTTTTCCTGCTGTTTAGCGCTTTGAAAAAAAAAAAAAAAAAAACAGAAGCTTCAAATGACATTATGAACAGGACCATCTCTTTAATCTGGTTTCTGCTCCTCGACAGCCGCCTGGTCCGTCTCCAGACTGATTTATTTCTTCTGTGGCGTGATTGCAGCCGCGGTCTTTCTGACTCTGTACCGCACTATTCCAGTTTGCCAGAAGTAAGCGCTGCTTTACGTTGACAACAACGTGTAAAATGCATGTTAACACAGTAGTCAGAATTGCTGATTTTATTTTTAAATGTACATGGTTTGTTTAAAATTGACGCCCATTTATGTTTCTCACCATTAAGGGAAGTTGTGATGTGGGTGGACTCAGTCCCCTCTCCAGGCAAAAGCAAGATCCTGTCTGAGATCAAGGTGAGACCGGATTGTTTTCTTAAAGTGACTAAAATGTTACAAATTTTCACATAGTGCATAAAGTAATGCAAAAAAAAAAAAAAAAAGCATTTGCCCCGTTACAAATTTCTTCATTTTTAGGTTTTTTTCATTATTATCATTGCGTCTAGCTACTCGAAAACTTAATTTTGGTACTTTTGAGTCTTACTGCTGTAATTTAGATCACTGTCCTGTTGCAGAACCAAAGTTTGACTGGACAAAAGGTCCTGAACTGATGATTGGAAATAGTCTTAAAACATTTCTGCTACAGAGCAGAATTTGTGACTCCATCAATTATGGCAAGTGTTGAAGAAGCAGAGCCTCACACGGCTTCTTCTGTCTGACTGACGTCTGTTTATGAAATTCTGTGTGAGCCTCTGGTCAGATGTGCATCTTCCTAAAATAATATTTCCCCTACATCTTTGGGGATCGTCAAGATTTCTTTGGGTAAATGTGAGATAGGTCTTTGTGTTCGTTCTGGTCAGCAGTGGTTCTGATTTTGGAACGCTCCCATGGAGGCCATTTATGCCCAGTTATTGAATCATGAACTCTGACCTTATTTGAGGTAGTGAGGTCTGCAGACCTTTAGATGTGTCTAACTCATTGATGCGCTCTTGGAGTAATTCTGGTTGAACTTTCACCACTGCTCCATCTCAAAGTCTTAGAAATGGCTTTCCAAACTCATAAATGACACTGACCTTGTTTTTCTGTTGGGTTTTTTTGAACAAGTATTGCTTTGTGAGAGTTTTGCTTCATTTCCACGTTTTCTTCCGATACAGTCTTCCTCGTCCCCGACCCTCATGCAGAGCAAGAAGGTGTCCATTTGTAGCGTGCAGCACCTCGACCGCATATCGACCTGGTACTAAATTTCACACTTTACTCACATAACGCCACAAAAGTCAGATAATGAATGCAGCGACAACTCAGGATGCATTCTTCTGTTGATAGCCGACGTCTGCACTCTGCCGCCATGGCGATCGAGAAGAAAGAGACAGCTGATGAAATCATGCACCTTTTGCCCCCTTGCAGCTCCTCAGAAGCTTTGCTTTGGCCGACCAAGAGCACTGAGACGACGTGCGCCGATCAGAGCAGTAGTTGCTGGAACTGTGATAACATCCCCTCCCGTCTTGATAACGTTCACGACTCGGACACGTCGTCCATGAGCTTCAGCGGGCCATACATCTTTTGTCAGGTCAGCTACAGAAACTGAATAATAAAGGAGTTCTTAGCATTTGTATAAGAAATCAAATAAAAACAAGAAAAATTTAGTCCTGAAAATCCAGCAAAACTTGTTATAGACACTGACTCACCAGCTCTTTTATTAAGACATGTCTAGTCTGTTGAATCTTTTATAGAAAAGACATAATCTGAGATGGTAACTCAGTGTACTATAAGCCTGGCGGGCCACCAGTCTTTATTTGCGCCCTCACAAGGCTAAACATTGCCTAATTATTTAAGTCTTTTTAAAATGTTTGCATTTTTTAAGACTTTATAGTTGCTGTTCAGGTATTAATTTTCCAATTTTTCAATAACATAATTATTAAGTGACATTTAAAAATTTTCTGTCAACTTTTAACTCAAAAACACAACGGGCCGCTGGATCAACAACTGCCCTGGCACCCAACCACCGGGCTTAGCAAGTTTTCTGTAACTTCAGAGAAAAACATATGGTGTCACGATGCAGCAGGACACACTAAATCGCACCTCAGTGATCTGTGGGATTCATACATATTTGATGGGAGCATGTCAAAAGTCTCACACATACTGAAGAACACTTTTTGACTTCCATTGGTATCCAGCTCTGCTACAGTGTTCAAGCTAGCTTGTACGTATGAATAATAAGCTGAGATTTAGCTTCTGTTATTTTGGTGTCTGTTGTTCTTCCGTAGCAGCCCTATTACTTCCACAAACCTTTTTTTTTTTTTTTTTTTTTTTTTTTTTGTATTTTTGCTCTGGCATTTTGTTTTAGAGCTAGCCTTCTGTTTTGTTAAGCTGCTACATCCTTTAGCTAGCAAATAACAAGGAAACTGCTACATAAACAGTAACTCTTTACACTCCTGCTAGCAATGAAACACATTAGGATTTAAAGCTAGCCTACAAGTACTTCAAAAAATGTACTTATAAAAGTACTTACTGTTCACTTGTTTTGCTTTGCAGCTGTTTAAGGCGTTTGTGTCTCTTTCACAGGGATCAGGACAAATGTCAATGGATGTCCAGCAAGAAGAAGTCCGCGAAACAAAATCGGACGAAGCTGTGCCTCTTTTCCCGACGCCATGTCCTCTTCGTGATAGAGATTACGTGTGTCTTCCCAACTGCTCTCTCTCAAGGTCCACAGAGGACCTCACATCCCACAGCAGCTCAGGCCCACAACGGTACGACAGTCCTGAGCAAGACCAGCAGCACCTGAACGCCACACTGCCGCCTGTTCAGTCTGAGAGCCGGTCCGGCTTCGGAGAACCCGCCATGAGAAGTCAACCGTCTGGTTACACGGCAGGGCCGCTCCCCTCCTGGCCTCAAGAGGGCGCTAACTCGGGGTACTGCCAGCTCCCAGCAGCCTTCATGGTACCGTCAAAATGAACAGCTGCAGCAAGTAAAGAAGAAAAAAAAAAAAAAAAAAAGCTAATTTCATAAGAACAAAGCAGGATCAATCAGTGATTCACTTTTTGTAAGCTTCCACTTTATTTTAATCTCCTCAAGCTATTAGAGGAAAAAAACTATCTTGCTGTCGTTGCACATATTTTGTTTTGAATTTAGTAATATATAACCAAACATTTAACAGGGTAAGTAAAGTGTTTTTATATCTACAAATATTCCAGGAAAAAACATTGACTCTGTGACCTTTTTCAGCATTTTATTTCCTGTACAGAACATTTTAATTTCAATAAAAGTTAAACACACATGCTAATAAGGCAATCTGGCATATTTACTGTCTATACTGTCATCCTTCAGATCAAAATCAGACAGACAAAATGAAGTTGTTTCCATGTCAGAAGTGGAACCATTTTATTTCAGATTATTGTCTTTGGAGGCCTCAAAAAAATTAAAGCTATAGTTCTATAATTTTTTTGAAACAGGGAGATGAAATACATTTAATACAAATTACGACAAGGGAAGTCTCTGATCACACTGTGTAATTGTCACTCCTTTCCTGTCACTAGCTTCAAACATGTAATTGCACAAAGTGAAAGTACAAAAATAAATTTGCTTAATGGAAACACTCCAATGTCAAAAAACTAAGGTTTTTTTTGTTGTTTTTTTTTTTTTGCTAGGATGAGGCGTTTTTTTGACTATCATAATTTGTGTATTTCACAAAACTGCAACGGAAACACTTTTTTCACATCATATGAGTCATGTGATCAACAACACAAGGTTACTACTGGAGGAAAAGATGAAGAAGACAACAGGAAGTGAAAGAGAATGATGGCGCCGCATGTTTTTTAGTGACATCATGTGAACATACTAGTTAACATTTGACTTTAAACGTGTTTCGGATATAATAAAAATACTGCATTTGTTGTTTTTGTTTTTTTTTTACATTAACGGAACATCGATAAAGTTTTGTTCACACTTGTAATGGAAACTGAGAGACTTTCAGACAGTGGGTTAGCCTGAATTTGGTTTTGGCCATGAAGTTCAACTAGAGGGAATTATTGACTGAAATTATTTAAGATGTAAATTTATTTCATTTGCATTAACATGCCCTTTTATAATGACCTACTTGGAGCTGCTTTACTGCACTTCTTAATATTGGGGCAATTGAATCATTTGCCATAAACTGCTGTAATTTAGCTCTAAAAGGGTTTTTTTCTTTGCCAAAGTAGCAGCAAGAAAGAGCAACACTCTCCCCAAGGACAATAACCAAACTGTGTGATAACAAGTATCATTCAATACGCTTGTTACAATAAAGACAAGCTCAAAATTATTAATACTCCGGGCAGATTAAGCAAAACAATATAAATTTTGAAAACAAATGATTGCCAGGACTTTAGCAGTAGAAACTAGTCGTTAATAATTTAAGATTACCGTATTTTTTCGGACTATAAGCCGCTACTTTTTGTCCTACATTTTTAACCATGCGGCTTATAGCCCGGTGTGGCTTTTCTGTGGATTTTTCTTCAACCACCAGGGGGCTCTGTAGCAGGAAGTGAATCATTGGAAGTCAAAATTGGAAATCAAAGAAGAAAGAGTTACTTTTCAATCAGAACAAGTTCATGCTAGCAGCAGGCACGACGGAGAAATTTCTTCAAACTCATATGATGTAGCTTTTAAGTTGAGGGCTGTCGATCTGGCAGTACAGGAGGGAAATAGAGCCGCTGCACGTAAACTCGGCATGAACGAATCCATGGTTCGGCGTTGGAGACGGAGGGCTGCGTCTTTAATAAACCCAGCAGGTTTGTTAGGACGCTGCCCTCTGCTGCCCTCTGCGTCCATGTGGAAAACCGAGGGCTGCGGCTTATAGCCCGGTGCGGCTTTTATATGTACGTTTCCAGTTTTATTCAAAGAATTTGTAGCTGCGGTTTACAGTACGGTGCGCTCTATAGTCCGGAAAATACGGTAATATAAACTCACATCTGCCAGGGTATGAATAATTTGGGTCCAAAGTGTATGTTGCAACGTTCATCGGTGTAAAATATTGGAAAAGTTATAAGGCTCCTGCTTACTCAAGGACATGCCTGCTGGATCCATTTTTAACAGCGTACAGTATATTTCACTGTATCCATGCCACACACATTTTCACTGTGTTTTCAAATTTATTGCTCCGTTCTTCTATCCATCTGTTCGGCTTAGTGGGGTCGCAGAAAGTTCAAGGGTTTGACAGTTTCTCGAGGCAGGAGCAGGAGCGCAGTAAACAAGCAACGTGCGAGCGTGCAAGTGGCTCGCACAAATAATCCGACCTCTTAAACTTTTCCACATTTCCGCACTTTCCAAAGAAAAACTTCAGTGCATTTTATTGGCGTTTGATGTGACGATTTGGAATATGGATTTCATTTTATATGCTATATGTATTTAAAAACTAAACTTACATCCACCACAAATAGCAGATTTATTGTGAAACATGGCATCCCTAAGTGGCGGCATCTTTCTGTGGTAATTATTTTATTCACTTGGATCAGAGAACCTGGTCAGAGTTGTTTGGAAGGGCAGAATGGTTTCTATCAAACCCACTAATGTGTGTTTATTACAAAAATACATAAAACCCCACTTATTATTTTCCTTCTGCTTTAGAATTATGCACTTTAAGTTTCGGTGCGCAACTTAAAATTCCAGTGAAATACATTGTATTTTGTAGCTTTAGCAGGAAGGAATGTGAAAATGTTCCAAGGGAGTCATTGCATGGGATTGCTACGCGTCCATATCATAATTCATGTCATGAAAAACAAAATCCCTTTTCATAAAAACAACAGAAGGTTGGAATTCAAGGCATTCTGATATCAACTTCCTGTGTTTTGAGCCCGTTCAAAGGTACGACTTCCTGTCCGATGGGACTGACGGGCACTTTGCCACAAGCTACCCTGAGTCATCACAACCATGTTGCTGGTTCATATTTTACCTACACTGTTACTGGAGGGAGGATAAGTGGATTTTTTCCTAGCAGGGTGGGCTTTTCCAAATTCTCTGAGCAGAACAGATTCCTTCGTCTTAATCTCACTTCAAAGGGCCATTGTTTCTCCAGCCGTAGATGAAGGATGGATCCTTTCCATTTTTCCTTGCTCGTTTTAGAGATTTAAATCTAGTGTGTTGAAACACGAGGGCTTGATTTGAGGAGCGAAACGCAGGATCTCGTCTTCACGAGAAGGTAGCTGCGCGGTCGTGTGTGTGCGCGGCATGTCCTATTTGACGGTCAAGCGGAAAAACAGGAAAATAAAAGTACTGGAAGGCTTGGGGATGCTTGTGTAACCTCCTGTTTGCTCATAGCTGTGCGTCAGGGAATCCAGGCCTGACCAGGGTCATGGAAAAGAAATATCCTTGAAGGTAGACTAGATCATTAGAGACATTGTTTGTATGATCAGACGAGTCACAGTGTGTTTTAACAACACAACTCCTGTGTCATCCACTGCATGTGCGGTGTGTTTGTTGTGTAACCTTTCGTGATTGTTCTTTCGTTTTAACACCTTGCTGTTTTAGTAATGCGTGAATGCTCTTTCCCTGAAGCGCGCCACATGTTTCAACGCCTTCGTTTCACAAACAAGCTATGGCTTGTGAGATTTTGTTTTCATTTAATTTGGAGAGATTTACACCAATTTACAACTACAATGTTTTTTCTCTCTTTATGAGCTGAAGATAACGTTGAAAGGATTCGAATCCCCTTCGTCATGTTTGGCCCATGCAAACATCATGAACGTCTTGACCTCAAAAGTTCCTAATATGTTATTTCTCTATTTAAATACATCTGTTGTCCATAGTCCTAGTAACTGGGATATAACTCTATTAATCTGGAAGATATTTTCACCTCTCCTCTGAAAAGATTTACCAAAACGTTTAGCCTACGTAGTCGTTTTAGTCACGTTTGACTCACTGACTCTTCATCTGATCCAAAGGCTTGGCTTGGGATGTAACGGTGGTATACCTCAGGGAATAGTTCTGGTTTTCCTATTTTTTCCATTGGCTCCCCCCACCCCCGATTTTCCAATTTATTCAGAATATTGGAGTATATCAGTTAATTTTTCAGTTGTTTTCAATTGTTTATCTTCCTGCATTTTGGCTACACTGTAAACAATAAAGGTAGTAATGTGTTGGCAGAGAGGATATAAATGATTTGTGAACATTCTCAAAAAACTGACAAACCATCAAGCAAGATCCCCAAACGAGTAACAAATAACGTAATCCAACATTATTTAAAGTAATGCATGAGTGTGATAACATTTGTGCTATTGTCATCCATTGGCTGTTTGATGTCAAGGTACCAGTGTTGCTGAGACCCAACAAGGCGTATGGTCTTTTGAGGTCAGTCGTCCATGACCCGCCCCGTGTCTTTTGTCACGGCCTCTGCTTCCTCAGAGGCTCTCTCACCGCTGCGGAGGCTGATCCCTGTTTGTGTTTGTCACAGTCAACAAGCACGTCTCCACGCCGTCTTTGTTTGAAGTCATCAGTAGGCGGGGAGCCCCACGGACACACATGGAAACACAGGCATCCCACCTCAATGCTAAATTTAGAGATAGTCTGGTGTTTAGAAGTATCATGCGCGTGTGAGTTTTACAGTAGCGCAGCCGGTTGAGTACCTGAATGGTGTAGAGAAACATTTGCGAGAATGTAAGAAGAGTATCAGAATACAGAGCAGATACCATTGGAGGTGAGCATCGGGGCTTAGGGGTTTTCAAGTCATTCCTCGTACGATTGCATTTGGACAGTTGTATGACTTCTTGGCATGATGGTACACGTGCATACCTGTGTAGCTCACTGCTGACTGGGGAGCTTTTCAAGCCAAAAGAGTCAAGTAGGTAATTGTGACAGCTACAAGGAGAGTGTTTGCCAAAGTTCACCTTCATTTCCTCACTGTCAACTTTTTTTTTCTCTCTCTCTTTTTCTTCGCACTAGGCAAAAATCATTGAACCCACTTGCAACTAAGCACTCAGTTCAAGTAGGCGAGGTCAACGTGAGTGCGTTACTCAATGCGATGCTTCTGGATACAAGATGTGTTTGCAAATAGATAAATAATGCAGCTTAAATATTGAAGCTCCAAGCACGTGGCTGTGTGAACTACAGGTTTAAAGAGCATATGTCACTAGTTTTCAGAACCAGAAAACCTGAAAATTTTCATCACTACACAGCACAATTGTAACAGGATTTTCTAAGGTAAAAAGAGGCCTCTGAACAAAGCCCGTTAAAACTGGAAGGTACTACCATTAGACATTCATACTCAATTCAGATAAGTGTTCCAGTGAGATTAAAAGTACCTTTTGGAAATAACATTGAAATAAATGAACTTTTCATCAAGCTTAAGTTTCTAGGGTGATTGGAAAATCATTGCAATGAACAGAAGGTTTGAAAGCATCATTTTCTGTAATTTATCTGTATAAATCACAGAACGAACTACTCTCTTGACAAAAAGGCCACTTTTCAGTGAATTTATCATTTTTTTCTTATCTAGTAAAGGTACTGGCTAAGACACAACAATACATCTTTTTGATTTTGTAAGTGTAGGAAACCTTTTTCTCCCAATGGTACCCCTGAATGATTATCTATGATAAATGGCTTCAGCTGTGGCATTTTTTTCTTGTGTCTGAGCCAAATCAAGGTGAACGTGTTGGACAGTATCTCCAGTTAGTCAGCATCTAAATGTCTACTCCATTTAACATATGTGTGTAGAGTAAATCAATATGTCGAGAGAACGGCAAACTAATAGTTTGGAGTGGAAATGGTAAAACCGGGGGAAAAAAAAAAAATTGCACCTGCACTTCATGGCCTGCTAAGACAGAACAGCCACTTCTGGTGGGAATGTTTGTAGGTAGAACCTGAAATTACACCCTCCAAACACTGCATGAAATTTAGTTTGCTTAGTTCTCGTCACAAGTGACCATTTTCTTCTGAAGTAACATACAGGAAGGGCTAAGATCAACATGCAAACTTTTAAATTATTCCAAAGCCTTAAAGCTTTCAGAGAAGTCCAAGGGAATTATTTTAAGTATTTTTGAATATTTGTGCCATTTTGGATCTGATTAAATCCAGCGGTGTGTGCAGCGACACTATTGAATACATTGAAGTGAACCGGCTGAGTGAAGCCTGTCATAATCTCTTGTCCTAACAGCAACCACAAAGGCACTTATGAGTGATTAGAAAAGATAAGTTAAAATATAGTGCCAAATTTGGGATGGGGCACCATAATGCAGAGGAAAAACTGTTGCGTTCATGAATTAAGCTGCATTGTGACAGAATATTTAAGTATCCACCAAGTTAGCATCAAGATGTTAATATTGTTGGGTTGAGAAAATCGTGTTAAAGGTAGTGCCTGCTCATATGTACTCTAGAGAACCATAGCAAAACAAATCATCATCATAACATGTTAGCATGTAGCATCATAAAAATGATGGTACATGCTAGTTAACTTATGATTACGTCACTCCAATGAAATTAAAAATGATGAAACACTAATAAAAAAAAAAAACAAATTCAATTTCCAGCTCATTTTAAAGATTCTTATAATCATATGAAAATAGGCAAATATTCTCTTTTCACAATTGCATATATTAAAACAGACAGAAATAAGTAACAGTTGTAAATTGGCATAAAGAACACAGAGGCCAAGATTGTCAATAATTTAAGACGTTTGTCTGATGGTGGATTACTGGACACGGCAGTATGCTTATACAAGTTATTAAAAATAATGGCAAATATTCACAAAAAAACAACATAAAAAAATGTTTCAAAAGTAAAAATGCATGCCCTTCCTGGATTCGTCTAAAAGAAATTTAAACCAATGTGTTGCAACATCTTACAGAAGAGCTTACGGAGAGCAGATTTATTAATTTTACAAGGTTCAATTCAGAGAGGAAGGTTGAGAAAACGTATTTCTAAAACTTTTCAGAGAAATGCGTTGGAGATAAATAGCGGAGGTGTAGACGTGTGCACACAGCACCACTAATTTAGACACAGAAAACAACCATTCACACATTTTCTGCACTAAGAAATTTAACATCTGACTGGGAGGTCATGGAGAGTTTGGGCACCATTTAACAATTTCTTTCTGTTTTAAGCCACAAATATACACAAATCTTTTAGAACATCTCAGTCTCAGCATATCTTCTTGGCAGTATTTCTATAGAACATTAATCCACAGTAACAGTAAAGACAAATAAATAAGAAACATAGCGCACAGTCCGCTCACATGTACGTCTATAGCATTGATTCTGCAACAAAAAGTTGTGTTGGCACGCCGTTACTTACAAAATTATTCACACACCCAAACTTTCTCCACACTTTGTCACATTAACACCACAAACTTTGATCAATTTTATTCTGATTTTGTGCGACAAACGCAAAGCAGTGCACAGTAATGAAGTGGAAGGAAATAGACATAGGTTTAGATTTTTCTTTCAGATATATATTTTTTTAATTTGTAATAGAAAATTCAAATCATATTTCACTTTCAATCTGCATCTGAATTATGCACTACTTTGTGTGTCTCTCTGTTATAGAAATTCAAAGAAATCACACTGAAGTTTGTGATTACAACGTCACAAAAAAGTGGAAACTAGCCGGGTTATAAATACGTTTGCAATGCGACTTAAATGCTGTTTTGGTTTGCTAATCAACAGTGTTTGCAACGAGTGAAATATAATTAAGTACGATTAAAAAACAAACAAAAAAAAAGACCATTGTTGTTTTTGTGAGCTGATGATCGATATCACACTGAAAATTCTGCCCGTTTTGCGGTCTCATTATGATTGTCTTAAAGATTACGCAATTCGTCATTTTTAGCAAAGCGGTTAAATCCACTTTTGTTAATGTTTTAACCAAATATACTTTATATTTCACCTTGCCAGTGGTATTACAACTTCTTCCAAATAAACCTCCCATACAGTCTTGGTTGTCGACATTGAAGTGCAGCGTCTCTCTTTCATGATATCTAAGCACGGAGCCACAGAAATTGCACTATTTTCCGCAGTTCTACAGCGATGCCTCTTCTGTCCCACACAGTCGCTGTGCTTGAGCACATCTTTGTCTGCCTTTGGGACTTCGGACTATCAAATGTTCGGGGACGGAAGCATTCCCTTGAGCAGGTCCGTCCTTTGTTCGGATTCCCTATTTTGCCCTCGGTCTGTGTCGTGGTCCATCCAGAAATCGTTACAGGTTCAGCAGACAGTCATTAGTAGTGTTACCAAGGAGATCTCACAGGACAACCAGGTTACTGACAAATAAATACTTAAACCAAAGGAGTCATCTGACTTCACTTGGACAATTCCCACCCTGCGACATGTTCTCCATGAATCCCTGGGGGTAACAAAAAAAGGAAGACATGCTCAACATTTGCATTATATTTCACGGTTCTGTTTATAAGGTTAACGTGGATGGAAGTCAAATTGAGGCGTTATCACAGTATTCATACAAAAATGCAACACAATATTTTTGGTGACACTTTATAGGAGTCTTCACGAATGTTTACGACTGTTGTTATTCGGTAGATAATGACGCTGTTAATGCAAAGTTTTAATGGACTTTTAATACAATTTCCAATGTTTTAAAGTGTCATTATTTCCCTAATGACACTTAATGACAACAGTCATTGACATTCATGAAGACTCCTTCATGTTTATAACAGTGTCATGTCAGCCTATACACACCCCTTCAAATGAACCATGTTTTCCAATGACAATTTTTTTCATTTTGATACACAGACTGGTTATATAAAATAGTTTTTTTTTGCTGATTTGCCCCTTATTGAAAAAGCCTAGGAGTCTAACAAGCTGATATCAGTAAGCTAATGAGTCAGATTACTGCATTTGCTTAGGTGGCAAGCCTGCAGTCAGTTACTTAACATCATTATAACTTAACAGTTACATAATCAAATGAGTCAGTGGTTTTCCTTAGTTTTCTGCACCATGTAGTCAAGAAATATTTCCAAAAACCTAAATAATGCCTTTCTACAAAATCTTTGTTTCAGCTGAGCAGCGTCCGCTTTGGGAAGGACTATTTTAGAAAATCTTGATCTCATTAAAATGACTTTAAACTACAGGAAGTGTACAGAGGAACATTTCTGTGACACCAATGAAACCTTGATTCACCTTCATACCGAACACAGATCTATGCCCAGTTAGGATACACATCCATTTTTATTTTGCAGTCATCTGTGAGCCCACCTGGTTTTATTTCAGTCCTACATGAGCATCGCTCTCATTGCTGCCTTGCTGATCCGTTTGCGATTCTTCTTCATTCTTCTTCTCTGAGGGTTTGGACGAGCCGGGAGCCTGGGGCCGGTCGGGGCCGGTACTTTCTGCGTGGTCGTTGTGGATGTTGTTGTCTCTGTGAGATTGGAAATAAAAAATCCAACTGATTACGTTCACTGTTATGAACGTTTGAATAATGTATAGTTTTACCTCGTCATCTAGAGGTTTACTTTGTGTTGCTTTTGTTCTTTTACCTGATTTCGGCGTCGTTGTATGCAGATGATGATGCTTCCTATGCGGGAGATGCTGACTGTCTGTCTCCTTCTCTATCAGCCTTTCTTCCTCCTCCTGCTTCATTTTCTGCTGTCGCAGTAATTCCTTCTCTTCGTCCAGTCTCTTGTGGAGAAGGAGAAGCTCTTTTCTCTCAGCCTCCAATTTCTCTTCCGCGATTTGCGACATCCTTTCCACGTCTGGAGTCTCATTTTCTCTCCTTCCTGCCGGCTCTCGAGGCTCTGGATTCGGCTCTTTGGTTGGTCGGACCCTGCCCCTCGCCCTCTCAATGAAGGTTTCCTCGCTAGGATTCAACATGGCTTGAGAGTTCTCAGCGACACCCTTAGAGAGTCCAGCAGTGTGGCTCTTAAAAGGTTTGGATTTGTCATCTAACCCCAAAGGGTTAGACAACCCTGTGTGTTTGTGTCCTACTTTAGGTTTCCCTTCGGTGCTGTTGAACCCACCTTCTCCCAACTTTGTCTTTGCTTCTACATCCACATTACCCACAGGGGGTCCTGCATTGTCTTTAGAAACCTCATCATTCTTCATCCCGACATTTTCTTGCGTCTCTATTTGCTCTTCGGTCCCAAGAAGTCTGGTGAAGTTATGATCCCAGTGCGGAGGAAAGAGAACCGTCTCCTCAGACCGAGACGCGTCTTCTCCTGCTAGACTGTAGCCTTCTCCCGGCTGAGGGAAGGCGTCTCCTCTGGGATCCCAGTGCTGCTCCAGGAGATGCTCCAGATGAGCCCTCTGGTTTGGTTTCAGCTCATCCAGCTGGTGGAGTTCATCTTTGGAGTGGACCTTCACCTTAACAGCAGAATAAAAGAGTTTAGTGGCTGTTTTCACAAGCTCAAACTACAAATGGCTCATAAAACAAGTAGACGGTAATAATTCATTGCTCTTACCCAACATTTGTCTATTTGCATTTGCTTATACTTTACAAATATGCATGCAACTAAAAGGCGTTAGTTGCTTGGAGGGTTTTCTAGCATTTGTGTACACAGACACAAACCCAAGTATTTACCTCCATCTGCCAGATACTTTGACACGGATGCACAGAACTAGATGTTCATATGCTTCAACTGGCATTGCCCGAGTCAGAATGTGGGCTTGACTGACAATAACAGTTTAGGCTACGGAAAACGCTACTGAGTGAAAAGTATTAAGTTAGTTATTTTCAGTGTAGGGCGTCAGAAGAAGAATAAAAGATGTCAGAAACTTCTAGATAGTATTTTGTTTTGGCATGTTGGTTGTTGATTCAGGCAACAGATTACAGCAAAGTGTTTTGAAATGATAGAGTTTAAGTGATAATCTCCTAATTCTGCAGGCATTACACATTGATTAATAATACTAACTATACTAATTGTACTATGTCTGGTTATTTAACTGTAAACTTTTATATTTTTGAATAATTTTGCAATGTTTTTTTGTCTGACATACCGGTGCCAACAGATTTTCATTGTATTGCCTTGTGTATACAAAGACGACGCATTTCTGAATAACGTTTTCTACAAATGCCAATATGAAAAGCTAAATTCGGTTGACAACATCAACTCTTTGTTTTGAATCCTGTTTAACTGCAGAGCTGTGTAACGTTGACTGCTCTCTTACCCACACAGTGTGACAACGCCTCGACTTTTTCCTCATCCTTTATTTTTAAATTAGTTACTTCTAAGCATTATAGATCATGCTGAAAAAATTGTATGTCGTGTTATGGCACATTTTGTATGTGGCAAAAACAACAGTGAAAAAGGACAGCATGGCTGCAATCTGTCTTGTAAGAGAGATATGCTCAAATTACTTTCAATTATGTTTCGTTTTAAAGCATCTGTGTCTGAAAATTGAGAAATGTTTAACGATTTTAGAGAAGTGACAAAGAGAAGCGGATCTAAATCTATCTCAAGAAAGTACAAACTATTGTGGTGTCATTTGGAGTTCTTTGAGAAAAAGCTGAATATTAGCAAGTAAAGGATTTTGACTCTGATCACTTCCACTTTTCTGCCACTTTTTGCAAATGAATCCCACCCAGCACCTGATCACTGCAGTCTCTAACAGTAGCAGCTTTCCCTACCGATAGGAGAGACAAAACCTGTCAAGAAACCCAACAAAAGGCATTTTTTCAACATTACAGTGCCAGAGTAAGGCTAGTCTGCCTTTTAGCTACCTCTGTTCATGTGTTCTCACACAATGAAGCTGCCAAAGCAGAACCAGCTAGTGACGGTAGCACTGCTGGTTATAATGGGCCACGGCTCACTTCGACCCCCCACTCGACGCCTAGTCGTCGACTCAACTTTGTGACAACCTTTCTAGGGGAAAAGTCAAACTCCACCCTCTAGGCTGCCTCTTCTTCACATGAATAACGCGTAGCTGGTAGGAAGGAAACTCAGGCCTCACTGATTTGTAAAAGAGTCCGCGGTGTTTACCTGACACGTTATGATTGGGTTTGATCGTATCTGCTGGAAGCAAGCCCAATCTAAGACCACCCGCCAGATTCTGAAGCAGCGAAAAGGATCTCATGCTAACACCAGATGTTGTTTGTCAATGCCCTGAGGTGTTAAGAGATTACTTAGCAGTGCAGTAAAACAGATTAATGTATTCTGTACCCTGGTTATTAAGGTTAAGCCTTTTATCCGGATGACAGAGAACACGCAGAGTAAAATTCGTACCTGTCCTTGCGCCGGTCCCGGGCCGAGGGTCTGATTTCGATGCAGGTGGCTGTGCAGTCTGTGAGAGGATTTCTTCTTGAGCACAGCGGGGCGCAGGGCAGGCTGACATCTGCACTCCACATGATCCACCACCGACACCACAGCCTTAGCATAAGTGGGTCTTTTGTTGATGTACTCGATCTTCATGACCTGGAGAGGTTAAGAAGAAGACGGGAGTCACTGGGAGGTACTCTGAGTTTAAGAAAAAAACATTTTGTGGGGACGCTATGACGTGGGTATATAAATGTATGCTTTTTTGTACTCAAAAAGGAGCTGTTGCCAGGCAACAAATGGAGGTTAAATAACCTAAGCTGCAATTTTCTCTTGCTTCTCAGAGTGAACTACTTGGAAAGCGCAGAGAAATAAGATGGAGAGCAAATCTTTTTAATTTTATGCGCGACTAGCCTCATCAGTGATTGATTGGCTGTAAACTAAAAATCTTATTTTTTTCCTGTCAGTGAATGCAACATGTATAAGCACTAATCGGAAAACAACACTCTTTTATGTGGAAGTTGTTACCGAAGGAAGATGACTCAGACTAAGCTAATTTCAATTTTAGTCATGTAATCTTTAATAGTTTTTTTTTTATAATTAAACATCTGTTGATACATTTGAGTAAGTTACAAAAATGTTTTGCTATGAATTACAGCTCTTATTCTCAATTACTTTCAGACAAGCTCAACATTTCTAATACTCCAGAGGGAGTTAAAGATGACGGTGATAGCAAGAAGGCCTTCCAATAGTCACCAAAGATAAAGCGTCAAAAACCTGTTGAAATATGCAAAAGGCAATTATGAAACAGCTGTAATTGCTCTAATTTTTTCTACTGATTATTAAAAAGGCTGCATGTAATTTACAGCATGCCATGAATGTAGGTGAATGTAACATTTTACAACAGAACGCTTCTATCTCATTGTTTTATTATCTTTTGGGAGATACCTGTCATTTCCTATCAGAAACAAACATCTTAAAATGAAGGGAAATAATTGAACACATGCGTCTGTTTGGGACAGGAACAATTTTGGGCTTAGCTCTTCCTATTTACTAATCATATAACCAAGCGTGCTCATTTACCTGCAAGTATCTGGTGTGCGTGACAACAGGAACGCACTGCAGGCTCTTGGTGTTGCAGCAGCCAGAGCAGCGCTGGACTTCCACACACGGCGGCCAAAGCAGAAAGTTGGCGTTGCTGCGGTCCAACATGGCTCTGGTGACCTCGACCACTTCTGTGCGAACTTTACACTGAGCCTGCTGGGCGGGCTGAGCATCTGAGGGAACAAACACGACACGCTAAAGCCTCAGCGGCAAGTTCGGAGGTTTGATGAGCCAGACAATGCGTACTTCTCTGCTTGAGAGTTTGAGTTTTTCTGTTGTGAACACACAAGGACGTGTATTGGAAAGAAACACTGAGTAGGTTTTATTCAAAGATTAGCAAAGGTCAGTTGTAGATCACCGTCTGGAAATTTTGAGTTCTGCTTCATGAGAACAATGACAAAAAGTTTAACGGGAAAAGATTTTCCCTCTGTCATAAAAACTATTAATCATCTCCCAGAGGGACTGACAGACCATTCTTTAGCCAACATAACGAGTTTCCTTATAGGAGAAACAACGTAAAAATATTTTAAAAAATGATCACAACAAACCTCAACAAACCCCCACAACCAAATAAAGAGAGGTTTGGCTCACCGAGGCTGCGTGGAAGCCTGTGACCTCCGTTGGCTGCAGAGTTGGCTTCCTCCTCATCTGAGACAACAACACAAACATCATTTATCCCATTAGAAGAAGACAAATAAAATGCTCACTGTGCACAGAAACCAGGGGAGGAGCGGTCGTGGTACACTACGGTTTTAAAATGTTTTAATGTTTTTGTTTCGTTGTCTTTAACCTTTACTTTACCATTTTAGTCCCACTGAGATCAAAGATCTGTTTTGACCCTTATGCTTGAATGTGGGTGATGTTTTGAAAAATCAGAGCCAGTAAAGTTGGCCGAAATATGACAGGAGAGGTGAAATGAGCATCACCCGACCGTTCGTTTGTGTGTGTTGACATGTAATGTGCTAGGGACGTACAGAAATGTTATACAACATATTGTTTTTGTATAAAAATCTAAAAATAAATCGCATTAAAACGAGGGATCTCAAGAGATGTTGCCGCTCAGCTGAAGTGCACTGCTGGATTTAGATGCCAGATTACTCAAGAGTTTTGGTTCCACTTTGATCTTAAATTTGATTTAAACTGATTCCACGTGTCTGTAAGATGGAAAAGGAAAGAAAACAAAAGCTTCGGGTCTTTACCTACGGAGTCAGTGAGCAGCAGCAGCTGGAGGTCCTCTATGGAGTTGATGGGGCTGTTTCTAACCAGCTCCACCAGGGCTGCAGGCAGAGCGTCCTCCTAAGACACAAACAGAAAAGAAATCTGCCCAAATAACAAACACAACAACTGATGCAAAACCAGAAAAACAGACATAATGTGTCCAGAAGCTCACATGAGCATAAAAAAATAAAAAATTGAGTAGGCGATGGGGGGGAAAAAATGCAGCACTTCCGCGACTACGATTGTCTTTAAAAGCCTCTAACCAAATATTTCCAGAGTATCACACCAGAAACCACTGAACGGCTCTACTTTGTGATTCTAGAGATTTGACTGTGGGTTTAACCCCCCCCTTCTCTCCTTGGTCATTAATGGGCAAAAGACAGCCTGCAAGGGAGGGGGGAATTAACCAAAGCAGACACACAATGGTCACTAAGAGCAGGGTGAATGACTATTGGCGTTGTGTCCTCTCATCTGCTAACATTTAGGGGTCAAAGGAGCAGGCGAGGAGTCAGGAAGTGGGGGAAGGAGTGATACAGAGAGGATGAGAGAAGGGAGGTGCATCTGGATAAAAACGAGAAGAGGGGGGATAACAGATGAGTAGGCGAGGCTGAAATGGACGAGAATCAGACGAGAGTCGAGAATCTTAACTTTGGTTTAAATGGGGTTTGGAGAGGTGAAGCTAATTTCAAACAAGCTGCACTGCAAGCTGCGAGTAAAGCTTTAATGAGTGCAATCCTGTAAGTGTAACAGGGTACTTTTCATTCAGAACATAATAAACCTCTAGCAGCCATCCATGCATGAACATGTACTCTCTCTCGCCCTGCCCACACCGTTCTCCCATCGACATCCACCCTCCACCTCCCTCGATTATTGGTCGACTTCCCGGGGAGGCAGCAGGGGAAATGCCGGCTGTATTCCACTCGCATCCCTTTCCACCGGCTCCACCGATGCCCCCGAGGACTCATCATGATTATTTCCCCCTCTGTGCCGACGGAGCGCGCCAGCCGGCTCGGCTAATTGTGTCTGACGGTAATTACAGGGTGTGCGCCTTTTGTTCGCCGTGGTGCCTGCTGTCGCTGCAATTTGTGTCCAAGCAGGAAATATTAAATAAACACCTTCGGCTCTGGTAAACAAACAGATGCGGAGTGGGCCGCCACAAATTGTAAACATGCGCTAATTGTGGTGAGTGTGCAAATGAGTAGGACAGCAAATGTCAATGAAACGTCTGCTTTACGGGTGGATTTTATGAGATGTCTGCACACCAAACTCTACAAGTTCAGTCCCTTCATCCTCGTTTCATAAGTTTAAAGAAGTCTTTAAACTTTCTCTCAGGCTGAAGGGGATTTTATTTGGTGAGGCAACATTGTAAAACAGAATGTAATTGAGGAGAGATGTAGGCATTTTTTTTTACTAATAATTGTATGAAAAAGATGTTTAGGATTTGCCCAGCACCCCAGTAGTCGACTCTTTGTAACGCAAACTTTCACTTACCGCTGCTCATTTTTTCTGGGTCTGTCTCTACAAGCTAACCTTAACCCTAACCCGAATATTCTTAACTATATTCTCAATTGGACTTAGGCTCGGACTTTGACTGGGCCATTCTTGCACATAAACATGTTTGGATCCGACCCAGAAATGATCAGCTCTGCTCCTCTAAAGCTGCTGTCAGTTTTCTGCATTTGCTCGAGTTCTGCAGAGGCCTTCATTGGGTTCAGGCAACATCTAAAGATCCAATAAATTGTCTATAAATCTATAAGATATCCAACAAAAACATACACCCGGGTCCGTTTCTGAACCAGGACAAAACATGAAAAGATATTTCCAAAAGAAACCTTCAGATTAACGTGCCTCTAATAAACGGCTTCTGTCAATCACATGGCATTCTTCTAAACTGTCCTTCCTTCCCACAAGACAAACTATATTCTGCTGCAGATCTGCAGTCGTCTAAGTCTAAAAAAAAAAAACAACAAAAAAACCCCCACCAATTTTGTCATAAGCCAGTCGTTATCGCCTGAAGCGCCATCCCATCTCCCTGCAGACGCCCTGAGGAGTCCCAGGTACAGGCAGCGGCTGCAGCTCCAAAGGAGGAGGAGGGAGAACATCTAATCGTAGATAATTATGGGGGTCGAATTTGCTGGCGGCAGCCACAACACATGTGGGAGGCTTCACATGCAGGCCCAGAGAGCGTGCCAACACGTGCGCAAAAGAGCAGCATGCAAACGATCGGCAGTTCAACTCATCCCGCTGTCACAGTTCAGTTTACCTCTCAGCTCGGGAAAGAAACCGGATGCCTGGCGCAAGAACGTTTTGGAATATTTCAAACTTTTGCCCAGGACACATAAAGATAGTTCGCAAACTTTCTCTTTGAGTTACAGAGCGCACTGCGGCGTTTGTGTCCCAGCTGCGAATCCTTGATCTTTTAAAATTAGACCCGGGGAATTCCTGGCTGTATACCTCAAAGCTTTAGCAACTTTCCCCCATAAAGCACTGTCAGATTTGAAATTTCCTTTCTGCGCGATGCCAGGCTAACGACAGAAAATGAGAAGACGGCTTGATGACAGGAAGCTGAAGTCATCCCTCACAGATCAAACATCTACCTTTCTGTGACCCTCCCAAAGCGACGGTGGACTGTATGCATGTACATTCACTGTATGAATACGTCTTGTTTTGTTTACGCCAGGGCAACAGAGTGCGTAGCGCCACCTCCCATGACAGACTAGGCTGATTTGTACTTCAACCCAGTTTAGATTTCGAGGTCAGTGGCACAGGCTAATCGTTGTGGAGAGGACTCGCCTGGTTCAGATGAAATCTGCAAGCGAAAGCAGAACGGCTGATAAAATCCAACCCCTTATCAGCAGAGACATTTTTGCCTGTTTCTCCTTTTATTTCTGGTCAAGCCTCACTTGACCTACATAGGACCCCTGGTGTGGTTTGGGTTTCCTGTTTGAGCAGATCTGATGGTCAGATTTCACCCATATCTCTCTCTCTCTCTCTTTCTCATTGTTTTGTGGAGAAAACTTAATCTAAAGATTTTGTGCTGCAACGAAGCGATTGTTGAATGAAAATGGAAACATAAAGTTAACCTTTGGTCCTGACAGAAAGATGTCTCAGCTTGATGGTGCTACATCTGGATCAGACGCACTCTGTGCTGATGGGACATAAGCTGTGTGGCTTCAACCAAACACAGGACCAGATTGTTGGGTTAGAGAGGAGACATACAGAAACCTGATTATACTTCAAAGTCCTCCATTTTGAACTATGCAATAACCTGAACCTCCTTAGTAGGTGTGAAATCCTCTTAAGATTTGCATTCAGTCAGTTTTAATGCAGTTTGATAAGGAAAACAAAACTAAAAATCCTGTCTTTTGAGCTGCATGTGTGTGCTGTCTTGTCTTTGTGTGTGTTTTTTGTTTCCCTGTGCTTTCCCCCCTGCGTGTGGAGGCTCTGGGGGCAAACTTGCTCTACAAACTGGTTACAGTCACATATTCTTCCTGTTGCACAGCTGACTACTGAATTAATGGGACGACAATTACTTTTGTAACCGCTGGGCGTTTTTGTGCGTGTTCTCCCAACACCTGTGTGGTCTTGTTCCGGGTACTCCAGCTTCCCCAGATCATCCAAAAACATGCATATTAGTTTAATTCCTCTCTCTTTTTCTCTCTCTCAAGTGTGTATGGGTATAATTATTTATGCTCTGTGGTGCACTTCCTATTCACCCCCCCCCCCCTACAATCATTCAAGAAAAAACTGTTCTCCCAAATTGGAACCCAGGAGTTTGTTAGAGACCATGAACGCATCACGTTCAACCACGTGGAGACAACAGCGTCAAATTAGCGTCCATCCCAAATTTCTCCCACGTTCCTTGGTGCAAGGATGTGCGTGTTTTGGATCCCAGCGTCTATCTAATGAGGAAAATCAGGGGAGTTCTCTGTAGCAACAAACCACCTCACATGGAAACCTGTTATTATGAGAGTATGTTGAAGTAGGTGCACTAAATCGAAATACTTTTATATATATAAATATATAAACATCACAAATCATAAAAAGTTGAACCTATTTCATTAGGTTGCTGCGGCCATACATGGGAAGCGATGACAAATATTAATATTGGGCAAACATATATTATCGCATATAATACAACCCATTATAAAAGTTTAAGGCGCAGCTAAGTTTTCTGTTGTTTCTAACGTGGTGCGACATTTTTAACAGGTGTCAGTAAACTTTGGTGATTTTTTTCCCCCATTTTTTTTTTTGTTGTTTTTTTGTTTTTTACTCACCTCGGCCACGCCAAACCGCGCACACGCCGCCAGCAACGCGAGCAGCAGCAGCTGGACCCACGAGCTCATCTTGCTGCCCAGCCTCGAGCCTCTCCAACGGACCGGGCATTTATGGAGGCGCGAGCGAGCCTCTCTCCTCAGCTCGGCGCGCGGAGAGGAGGATGAGGATGAGGATGAGGAGGAGGAGGAGGAGGAGGAGGAGGAGGCGGAGGAGGAGGAGGAAGGGGACAGCGGCTCGGCTCGCGGAGCTGTGCGCGCCTGTGAGCTCCGTCCCGTTGCTAGCAGAGTCCGCGGAAGAAGAAGAGCGAGAAGGCGCTCCGAGCTCTTCTTCTCTCCTCTTTCAAAAGCAAATCCTCAGCGACAATAAGGCTCCAGCTTTCTTTTCCTGTTGTTGGTGGTTTTAACCCAACGTGCTTCTCTTAACCTCGTTTATGAAGAATTCACCTTGCCCCGTGTTGTTTCATGGAAGAGCGAGAGCTCATAATGAAATAAAATAAAATAACATAAAAACGCTCCTATGCCAAAGGTCCAAACTTCACGAAGACATACGGATGAACAGCAACACAGTGAGAGATGTTCTTTTTTAAGTATCCCTTTGCTAATATGGCATTTCAGAAGTAGTCTAAAGACACAAAAAATGTAAAAATCAACCTAAAGTCCATCCTCCATTAACCGTGATGCGTCTCAAAAATCCAGCTTTCCTGCTGAAATTTACTGCCGCAGCTCAGAGTGGTAGTTTGCGCTCTTCTTCTTCTTCTTTTTCTTCTTCTTCCAAGGAGTCTTATCAGAGAGCAAAGTGCTGTGTGGCTTCTGCCCTGGACCAGCCTGATTACGCGGTGGTGGTGCTGTTGCTGCTGTGAGGAAGGGCTGGTTCCCAGTAGACCCTAATGCTCGACTTTTTCCTCTCTCTCCCGCCCCCTGCCTGAAGAAAAGGCCACAATCCGCCTGCAAACCAGCGACATCACGGTCGATGCGCAGCAGTCGCCCTCAATCTTGATTTATGCAAATATTTGTGTGGCGAAACCGAGTCGTTTTCGCTTTGTTTTTGTGTGTGTGTGTGTGTGAGAGAGAGGGAGGGCACGTGCTTGCTGTCCTGCTGACTTTAGCGCGTGCTACTTAAGATAAGAATAAACGGTAGTGTGTGTGTGTGTGTTATTTACACATTTCATGAGGAGAAGTTAAGAGATGGAAAAAATATTTATTTATCGAGTAATTTCCCTTTTTGAAGGGAAAATATTTGACATATTCCTGCTATTTTAAAGTTATTATAAAGTTATATTGTTTGGGGGTGTGTGTGTGTGTGTGGGGGGGGGGGATAACATACCAAGCTTTTTTATTTGTAAGTTTGAAATCCTGTAATCATACAATCCAAACACACTTTTGTCTCTGTGAACAAAAAGCTAGTTTTATGATCTGGCTTCAGTATCAGGGACCAAATAAATTAGTGATGAACTATGGGAATTGAGGTCTTTCTTTTTTAAAATTTAAATGTACAAACACCAGCAGTTGTTAGATGTATTCAGTAATACATTGTAGGATGTTAAAAACAGCTATAAAATTTCCAGCTGAACATGTTAATTAATAGAAAAATTGAAACTTTTGGAAAGCAATTTACACCCAAGGACATTTTTTTGTTTTGTTTTTTTTTTTTACACAAAATGAAATCGGACACACCTCAAAATGCGA
This sequence comes from Girardinus metallicus, assembly GCA_903067095.1. Lineage (NCBI taxonomy): Eukaryota > Metazoa > Chordata > Actinopteri > Cyprinodontiformes > Poeciliidae > Girardinus > Girardinus metallicus. The sequence continues at coordinate 76,768 of CAEGAE010085547.1, read as the reverse complement.
TTCTACAAAGTATTGACTCAGGAGATTGAGTTTAATCCTTTTTGGTTGATTAGATGAAATAAAATAAAAATGAAAAGAGTAAAATTTGACAAAGGATTTCAAGCGGTAGTGCATGCGTTCTCAAGAAGCCGCAACTCTAAGTTCAGCCTATTTCATAATCCCTGTAGGGAATGCTTCCTCTGAGAAGTCAGCAGGAGAGTTGCTAAGGCAAGTTACCATTTTTTTTTATTCTCTCCATTCACATCACCTTCAGCCAACCTATCAGGACAGAGGAAGGTGTATCTAAATATCACAGGAGTTATTCTAAGAGTCCTGACCTTTGACGCTCACTCATGTTTAGGGAACATTTCTGAACAATGCCCAGTTTCAGGCCTGCTTGACTGCACGACGAAGGCCCAAAAATAGCAAATCAGCCAGGCGATGTTACGTTTTTAATGCTAGGAGACAGTCGGAAAAGAGCAGGAAGAGATTTTTTTTTTTTTCCTAAAAATGACGTAAAGTGTGTTTCTAACTGGAGGATCAAAAGCAGCTGCAGAACCCGTATGATGGTAACATTATGAACTTATGTTCATTTTAGGCTTTCAGATTTGGAGGCCCACTATTTTTATTTATTTATTTTTTTTTAGCAGGAAGTGATACAATAAAGATATTTTTTTTAAACTGGAAAAATGAATGTATAAGTTGAACTTATCACGTCATGTGCAGCTCAAATATGCCTGGCAAGACGAGCCCTTTGTACAGCTTCGAGGCGATTCTGGTCCTTCGTTGGGAGAGATTCAGAGGAAGAGTCAGTCTCTCTGCTCAGTCCATGGAATTATAAACACTTTGCATCTGTTTTCTAGCATAATTCTGGCTGAATTTATGACCATTGCTCTCATCAGAAATTGCGGCACTTTGCCTCAATTGGTTGGCGTCTGCTCGAAAACAACTTCAAGCCTGACTGACATCCACAGCCGCCCACAAACGGTTTGGTGGTCCAAGAAGACAAAGTTTGCGCTATTCGGCCTCGTGGATGGAAAGATTGTTTGGCGTAGTCAAGGTGATGCCTTCGAACCAAAGAAAACTATGCCAACTGTCAAGCAGCGTCATGTCAAGTCGCTGTTTTGCAGCCGGCGGATTTTGGGGCATCGTGCAAAGGTAAAAGAAAACCTGGAGTGGGAGGGCTTCACCTCGAATAGGACAATCAACAGCTGGAAGGTTAAGGGCAACGATCCCACGCGCTCACATTCAACATCTGGAATAGGTAAAACATTTTAAAATCAAACTAACTGAAGGGCCTCTGTGCAACTTTCTAAAGCACGTATGCATGTATTTAATACCGTATATATCGTTTTTTTGACTCTGTGTGGCTAAAGAAAAATCCGCAACAAATTCAAAGCGGTCCACTCAGTTCTTGCTTTTAGAATAACAAAGTGTCCCAGATCAAAAATGAACCCACCACCCACCAAAAAGTGACTGATCAGTGCATGCAAACCTGTGATCTGCTCAGTATGAGGAATGTTCCAGCATGCCATTCTTCCAGTTTCACCGGCGAATAATAGGATGCCATTGTTTTTCTAACAAGACTGGATGGAGGAAACGGCATGAGCTGTGCGGCTATATTTACACCGCGTTTCATATTTGTACGTTTCGCCAAGGCCACTGGCAGTTTGCTGGCTTAGGATACTATAGCGCCGCGCAACACACAGGAAGTAGTGGTGACGTTAAGGGAAACGGTGACTGTAGCTGATCATGAATATTTAAAAGTGCACCTAATTGCTTGCACACATTTTGAAAACAGGGGGGGGGGGGTGAAGCTTTAAGCTGGACTTTTCCATGCAACTTTAATGGATTGTTGTTACGTTTATGTGCGTTTTTAAGCTGCCAAACGTGCAAAATCAGGTCAAATTAAATTGTGGAATCAGCAATGGTAGATTGGATGACACAGAGAAATGCAGATTTTGCTTTATGCTCAAACTGTGGCTGATTTACGACTGTGTGTTTGGTTTCTAAGAAGAGGAAAGAGGAAGAGGAGGAGGAGGATGATGATGAGGAGGAGGAGGAGGGGAGAACAGGTTCTCGACTAGAGGCAGGGTTTTTCCCTGCATTCAAATCTCCCTGACGTGGATTTTTTTTTTCTTTTTCCCTCCACACACACACCTGCAACTGTAACATCCCACCACCATCCCAGTGAGAGAAAGACATCCATCAACCACTTTTCTTTTCTCTTTTACTGACGACTACTTAATAAGAAACAGAGAAACATGTCGGAGGCACCTGTACCCCGAGCAAAAGCCTGAACTCCTGCGACCCGTCAGATTTAGTCCAAATTCAAGGAAATTAATGAGATCCCGACCTCAACTATTGTATATCTCCACACACACACACACACTGTGCCCTGTGCCAGCCGTCGCTTGAACCACGAAAAGCGAGGACAGAAGGCCCTCTATGTTAACAAACCGAGTGAGAAATGACAGCGCTCGCTCAAACATTTAGGAGCTTTTCAGAAGATCCGGTGAAGGTCACAGCACCCTGAACCAATCCTCCATTTCAACAATGACGGCATTTGATTTCATCCCTCGCTTTTTTTTTTTTTTCTTGTCCTCTTCCACTGAAAAGCTCCAGTGGTTAATTTGACGCAGCAATCGCATAGCTGAAGTCAACCCCCTCCCTCCATCTCCACCTCCACCCGTGTCTGGTCATCTCTTCTTTTTCCAGCGGAAGCCCAGGAACCGACTCTGTTCGTGTTGCCACATCTCGGCCGAGATGCTGCTTGCGACACGTCATCTTGGTCAGGAGGGGTCGACCCCTCCAATTAGTCGCAGGGATAGTCTGTCTCCAAAGCGTGTCTCTGGGATTGTCGTGCAAAAAGTCATCGGTTGACCCCTTTCCAGATTGACCGTTTCCTCCGGGTCACAGGTTGCTCTGAAGCAAGAAGCAAGCATGTGGCCGAATTAGGTCAAAAAATGAAGGAGAGTTCGATCATATGCAACGGCGTGTTGGGGAGTTTAAACAACAGCCAGAGGCGTTTGTACAGCAGCCCTCAAACTCACTTTCTTGGACTGAACTGATGTACATCCTCTCCAGGTATTCTCCCGGGTATGTTCGTTTCGGACTACATCAAGGTCATGAGTGTCCTCAAAGAGTCAGCCGTAGCAAAAGTGCATTGAAAAAACTACCCATTTAAAGGGGCAGCATTATGTAACACCAACACTTTTTGAGTTTTACACAATGTTATAATGTTACTCCCTCATCAAAAACACACCTGCAGTGTTGCCTTGAGTCTTTCGTGCTTGTTTGAGAAATCCAGGAATCTCCCGTGGCAACCATGAAGCGGTGCAGGAAGAGCGCCGCCTTCGAGGCTTCTTCCAAGCTTCCACCTCACAGAGCTCTCCTCCTCCGCTACTCAGCTCCTTCAGACTAGCCAGCAGCAATTAGCAAACACCTGGTGGAACTGAGCATCTGCTGAGCTCATTATAGCAGCTACTTCTCAGGGAAAGGCTGGCAAAAACGTTGCTAAAGGGTTAATTGAGAAGCGATGTTGTGATAGCTTCTTGAAAACAGAGTCAGAAAGAGCAGGTGTTCCTTAAAGCGACAGAGGCCAAATTTTAAGGCACTAAATGACGAAGTCAAATTTCTTTTAAGTCATATTTGATATATATGCGCTATCAGATAACAGAATTACTTGATTGTGCAACAAAATGGGACCACGTGGCTGGAAAACATAACGCTGCACCTTTAAATTGTTAAAACACAAATAAATGGGCGTCTCTGCATTAAGCTAACCTCGTTTCACATTAACGTAATACGGCGCTTTGATTTAATTGATAAAATAATATTTATGCACACAACTGTTTCCTCGAAGGCTCTAGAGTCTGGAGGCCCTCGTAAAAACATTTTCATGTCACTTTGGCAGTTTAAGTCCAACACTTCCACACCTGTTGGAAACCAATTACACTGAAATTCTCTTCAGGAGCATTTTCAAGCAAACCTGAGCTGAGCGTTAAGGCGTCTCAAAGGCCCCCGTGCCTCGGCGAGGGCCTGTCAGCGGCAGCCAATCAATCAGCCCGAGCGAGAGAGCGCGGGGTGACTGACAGCAGAGGACTGGTTGGAATGCGCTCCACTGAGACAAAGACGCACCGATACGGGGAAGGAAACGTTGGAAGCAATGCAGAAGCAGAGGATGGACATTCACATATGAAATCCAAGTGTTGTGTTGAAGGCTAATTTATAGGCCTAATCGCTCCTAAACCTGAGATACTTTTACATTTGCATTTAAACCTAATTCGGTCTTTCATTGGTAAGACTTCAACATTTCTTTATAACAAACAAAACTCCTCGACTCTGGCTTTTCTATTGAGCAAAAGAGTGTGATCATTTCTCTGTTTTACCACACAGTCCCTTCGCCTATGTTCTCTTTATCTGTCAGTATTTTGCTTCGCAGACTTGCTCGAACTCTGCTGGATGACCATTTGCTGGTCGAGACGCTGCGATGACACGGAGGGAGAGCGAGCGAGGACGGACCACACCGAGCTGCCGGGTGTAAACACCTCTGTGAGGAATGCCATGGTTTTGTTCAGCTCCAGGAATCTGTATGCAGCAGCATTCCTCCCCTCCCTATCCTGCTGTACATGGGGACTGCTGCATTGGCTCTAATGAAAACCACCGGCTTACTGTACTCAACCACAACGTATAATTAATAACACTGTACACACAGGCAAAAAAAAAAAAGTGTTTTTCTTTATCTGAGTTCTGAGTTTGTTGGGTTTTTTTCTGTCTTTGGGTTGATTTGACGGTTTGTACCAGCTTTAGTTTAATGATTTTATACACGCTTTAGCAAAAATGCTCGATTCTAGAGATAGCATTAGCGGCAAAGCTAGCTGCTACAGGAAACCAGAAAAGTCACAGTTTCAAGCTTCCGTGAGGGATTGCTTCCTAAGTAGCAGGATTATTTGTAAACCGTTTACATTATTTCCCCCTTGACAAAGATTTCGACAACTATTCACAGGAACTTTGGTTGCAACAAACTTCACTTGTTCCCATGAGTCAGTTTCGACGGTACAGTGAATCTGCACACTGTAAAAACAAACAAATAAAATAACATCTCTAATTTACGGTAAACTACTGGCAGCTGTGGTTGCCAGAATTTGATCGCATTTATAGAGGTTTTAAAGTATAAATATGGTCAAATTCATTTTATACAGTAAAATTCTGGCTATTACCACTGGTGTTTTACTGTAAATTACTGTAAATAGTTGTTTGTCTTTATAGTGTATCTTCCCATTAACTGTGACCAATTTTTCTGTCTTTAGCATTTTACCTGCCGGCTTAAAAAGTTCACTTCTGATCTCAAGTGAGCATCTTTTCCCACAAGTTTGCTTGTATTAAACCTTAACCAGGAAGCGCTGACATTCTTACATCAAACAGCTTTCTTTTTGCCACTTTTTCATGAGCTGTGAATCTCTGCAGCTCCTCCAGAGTTAAAATACGGTTATTTGCTCCTCCTCTTGCTGAAGCTCTTGTTGCCTAAAGTGGCAGTGTGAGTAGACAGCCATGTTTTAGTAGGTTAGGCTAAAACCTAAATTGGTTTTAGGATCACGAATAGAACAGTTCTCAGCTTATTTAGGGCTTTTAGAGTAATGCATGCCACACTTTTCAGCGTTTCATCTGGAGAAGTTGAAACCGTGTATCATGCTCTGTCCTCTTCAGAATAAAGTAAGAATAATTTTTAAACTCTTTTTCGATGTGAGATAAGAAACCCTAAAACCAAAAAAAAAAAAAAAAAAAGAAAAGCAGAGTTTCCGGATGAAGCCACCAGATCTTTTTTCAGAATAACTGCTCCAGAAATAGAAAAGGGGAAACGGGGCTGGAATACAGGTGTATTTGTAACCATCAGTCTGAAAGCAAATGCCTGAGCCGTGTGTGTTTTTATGGCGCGGTGAGCCTCCTCCCAGTCATTCCTGTTTACAAGGTTACTTCCTGAAGATGTTGTGCATGTGACACACGGTCCATCATCTGTTATTCCGTTCGGTATCGGCGTGTGCGCTCGCGGTGTGTGACGGCTCCGCTCACGATGCGGGGGTCACAAAGGGAGAGTGTGAGGGTTCACTGTTTAACACAAGCTAAAGACTCGCTTTGAGATGTCATAGTCAACAAGACAAGCTGCATCAAATTGGTGTAATTCATCAATTATTCTATGGCAGAGAAAACTTACAGAACTAAAAAAAAAAAAAGAAGAAGAAGGTGATTAAGATTTCAGACCAACCGCAAAAGGATTCCTACAGTAATAACTGTGCTTTTCTCCACAGCTGCCCATTGTCTGCACGTTCACATCCTGACGCAGAGAACAGGACATTGTTTCTGAGAGGACCAAAACGAAATGGTTCGTATGCTGTCATGAAATTGGCCCACGGGGCCACGACCAGAAATCTGTGTGGGAACGGGGCACACTTCCCTCTTTGAAGTAATTCAAAGTGCTTGCTAAAAATAAAGAAAAGAAAAAAATGGAGTTGTGTGTCTGTCGTTCGCAGCAGCCGTGTATATTACAGCAGATTGGAGAGGTGCTAAAAACAAATAAATAAAATGACGAATCCAAGAAGATTCTCTTTTGTTCTTTGTACGGTTCGCTGGCGTGAAAACGGAAATGCAAATTCATCAGTTAATAAAACTGGAAGCACAAGTAAGGTCGTGCAAATAAATTCATCTTTCACTGCAGCAGCGTTATAAAGAAAGACTGAGGTTTTTACATCAGTACATTTCTTCATTTGGGATCATAAACCCCATGTTGACAGGGAAAATAAAAGCATCTGAAACACCTCACAAAAAGACCCCATGAAATTTGCATGTGAAAATGACATGTGAAACCGCAGATGCGGTTCACACAAATGTCCACATGTGAATGAGGTGAGACGCATGTAAGAGCACGTTTATGTGTGGATTTGGAAAGTTTCGTGGTAAAAACCCAAGTGAATCCCATGTTCTCACATGGATTTCACATGTGAGAACATGGGATTCACATGTTTCACTTGGGTTTTTACCACAAAGCCTTCCAAAATCACACATGTCTCACGTCATTCACATGTGAACATTTGTGTGAACCACATGTGCGGTTTTTATGTGGTACCTTATTTTCACATGTGATGTAAAATTAATGAAGCTTTTTTTTTCCTACACATTGAGTACAATCACCTGGTCTCCACATGGAAAAAAATCATACGTGATTATATATGGTGCACATGTGAGAAATATGTGATCGCATGTGAAGTATGATCACATGCTGAAGAAACCATGGATCACCTGAACAAAATACTTGGTCACATGTGAAATCCACGGGTTTTTCTTTCGTCATAAACATGTTTGTAATGTATTTCTTTTGGCCGTTCTTCCAAACTGTGAAATCAAGGGAACGTGCTGTTCGTGTAAGAAAATGCTCTCACTGAGAGGTGCTGTGCCCACAGTGAGAGCAATCACTTCAAAAAGATTATAATAACTGTAATTGTGGCGAACAAAGATGGATGGGAACTTGTGTGTGTCTTGCCAAAGCACACAGAGTGAGGAGGACGGAGAAATAATCCCCCGGGTGTTAAACTGTTGCAAAAAACTGACATCTCACCGTCTTTTGGGGTGATTTTTATGCCAGTTAGTTGTGCAGGGGTGAAGCCAGGAAAAATAACTTTCTGTCCGACCATCACAAACGTAAACATGTGGCGACTGCTTAACTGTACGAGAACCAGAGTGGTGAGGTGGTCTGCGTCTCATTAAAGATGAGTGACATCTTTTGTCCTGATGTCCAAATGCGTTTGTTTTTTTTTTTGTTTTTTTTGTTTTTTTTACATGTTTTGAATAGTTTTATTCATTTTGTCAGAAAAATAAAAGATAAAAACAATAATGAAACGTGTAAGTGTGGCCATGTGACTCTGTCAGCAACACAGGGATGTGCATTGACTTTTTGGTCACGCTTAAATCTAAATTTAATTTTGCTGTTTTCAGTCGAGTTGAGTGGTTTCCGACCTTCTTGAGCCATGAGGTTGTAGTGCAAATTATTCAGAAGTTTTATTTCTTAAATTCCCGTCTGTATTTCTTTCTTCTTCTGCGCATCCCTGAAGACGATGTCAAAGCAGCTTTTACCCACTACGGTGGAAGAACTGTGATGCTGTGGGATGCTTTTCCTTACAAAGGATCTGGGAACTTCGTGGAAGCGTTAAGGCACCACAAACTCTGTAAGAGCAAATTTTTGATAAAAATGTGGTGACTTCTACCAGAAAACTGGAGCCATTTCAGTCTACAGGCCTAAAGTCAATAGATGAGACTAAAAGAAGAAAACATAAGAGACGACCCAGGACTCTATGATCTATAGACACAGTGCAGTGAGTCCTCATTCTGCATAATGCGACCTTGTGACATATTATAGAAGACGATGGAGTGTGGTCCAAATGGCAAAAGCGCTTCGCTGTGGCTAATAAATGTGGCTTCAGCCATCCAGCTAATTGAGACATAATAAATAAGTAGTTTTGTAACATTTTCCCTCGACTTGCCTTCGTTTGCCGACACTTTGTACGTTCAGGAAATTTATTAACTGAATGGAAGCTAGAGTAGGCAAAAAAAAAAAAGTAATATCAGCTCAGCATGTCGCAGGTAATTAATGTAACGAACCCCCAGTTGACTGCCGTGTAATTTAGAGGGGGTGATCTTTGTTGAGTCGCCGCGATGCAGCTGCTCAGTAAAACTCTAGAGTGCAATAAATCACCCAGACGTCACCTTCTCGGCACAGACTCGTGGAGCTCCTCGAAGGAATTTCCACCCCTGCATTCTGGAATAATGCTGCACATATATACATCTCTGTGTGTGGGTGTGTGTGTTTTAATAACCACCTGCGGCCCACGCACACATGCAATCTGCCATTATTGCACCAGTTTTAGATATTCTTCAACAAATGAAAAGTACCAGACGCAACTATGTTTTATTAATGCATCAGTGGGAATTATGAGAGTATGTTTAAAAAAAAAAAAAGAAAAAAAAAAGGAGAAACTGGTTGATGCATGTTCTGTTGGGTCAGGTCCATTGTAGTGGCGCAGGTAGAGGAAGAAAAAAAAAGAAAGGAAGAATCTTCACTGAAAGGAGCCTAATGGTTTAACAGGAGGAGGAGAGGAAATGAGAGGAGTGGCGTTAAATGAGAGGGTGAGAGCAAGGCGCTAGCTGTTAAAGAGGTAGAGAGAGTGGAAACGGGGAAATCCAGGCTTTACCTCCCAGAAGATGTGAGCGGGAGGGGCTGGGTCGGGTTTAGGAGGGCGAGAAGGCTGGCATATGCCTGCGAGAAGACCTGCAGCTGATTCTCAGCTGCTGCTGCTGCTGCTGCTGCTGCTGGGGGTCACTGAGGACAAACGCGTTTGGCGTCTGTGGCACCAGTGATTTCCATCGCCTCCTACTCTAGATACAATGAAAATTGTGTCTGGAAACAATGCCATCTGCAGAGACAGAGTGGGAAGAAACTTTGGATTGGCCCGGTTCTGTGTCGGGGATGTTTTTGTCTGAGCAGCTGCAGCGGCCCGGAGCCTCCATGCCTTGTTTCTGAGGAAGGGGTACTCACAATGTGAACTAGCTTGTGGGAAGCCTTGGAAAAATGGTTATTCATCCATTCTAAACCACAGCCGAGATGTCCAGAAAGCCACAGTCCGACACTTTGGGAGCAAAATTTAGGTGTAAAGCAGAGCATCCAATCAGAAAAATGTTTGATCCAACGTGTTGGATTAGAAAAGAGACTTATATCTCATCGTTCTTCACAAGTGGCCTCTTTGTAAAAAGCAACAACCTGATCAGACTTCTTTAGACTTCAGCTTGAAAAGAGAAACGACGAGGCGGTGAGAGACGATTTCCACTGCTCATTGGACGACAGGTGAGGCAGACCTGGAGTCGGGTTGCCATGGAGAACGGCACGGATACGGTGTAGTGGTAAAGAAACAAGAGCATCGTCAAAATAAGGATTGTCGTTAATCAATTGTGCAGTCCTAGTGACCAATCAGAAAGACCTTAACACCAACTAAGCAAAAAAACTGAGATGGAAAATTAGAGCAGCCAACAATGACGGTGCCTGAAGTCTTAATTTGGTGGTAATTTCTCAAGGTACGCAAAACTGCTCCCATCCTGAAGTCACATCATAAACAGAATGAAATTAATGAAGAAGAAAAACATTGGTTTATGTCACGCTATTTGAGAATTGTAATGAGAAGTTAATATTTTTGTGAAAAGCTTCACGTATTTCCCTGCAATATTAAAAAATAAGCCATTGCCATGCCTTGGCGTTGACAGAGAAAGAAAAATCGAAACACATTTGTGTTCAAGTTTCATCCAGAACAAGGTGAGATTTATCAACCAGCGTCTCTATGGATGAAGCTATAGGGAGTCTTCCTCTTCTCTCATCCACTTTGTGTAATGCATAACAGCCCCACAGCATGATGTTGCCACCACCATGCTTGATAGTTGGCACAGTGTTCTTTGTTTTAAAGGCCTCATCTGGACTCCTCTTAACATATTACTTGTCATTCTGGACACAAATAGCTTCTGACTGTCGTTTTTTCCCCAGAATCCACTGCGGTTTTCTGTGTAGCCAGCTGGGAATTTCAATCAAACTTTGATTTAAGAAGCAGGAGCTCCTTTCTAGGAAATACCTCCTAAGTCCATATTGATGTTAACTTGAACTGTTCATATCACTTCAAAAACATCAACAAAAGTTGTTTAATCTCTTTAAAGCTCAATCAATCCGCCATGTTTAATAAAGCACCACACCCAACCAAGGGCTAAGGACCAGAGTTGATTTCCACAAACCGAGTGATTTTTTTTTTGAAGGTTCAACATACAATTGAGCAGATCGGGATTTGGGAGAGTTGCTCAATAGCCACTGAACTACCTGATAACTAGGTAAAAACAAGGAATTTTTTTGCACAACCTCGTTAGTCTGACACTTAGACCGGATCTTCCCTCTCCCCCCGGCCTTCTTCCTGAACTCCGCACGGCTTAAAACGCTTTCTGCTCTTCCCCTCTCTCCCTCGGCTAAACTCCCCTCCTCATCCTGCGTCGTCTTCCTCTTTCCTCCTCTGGATTTGTTTGTTCTCCTTCGGCTCCCAGGTGTTTTCCTGCCCTCGGCTTTAAGCTCGTGTTCCGCTCTGACTCAGGTAGCGCTCGCGCTGATGGCTTTCCCCGGCCCGCGCTGACCTGTGACACACTTGAGGCGCAGACAGAGCGAGTGAGCAAAACGGACACGAAAACAGACACAAACAGCCGAGGCTGACGGTACGTCACGCCGCCTCGCACGCGCATGGATGCGCACTGATTCCAGCTCCCTCCTTCTTTCTCCCACTTCCAACAATAACACAACAAACCTGGCTTCCTCCGCTTGAGGGAACAATGGTAGGATAGCTTTGATGGCCAGAGGTAGTTTGTTGTAGAAACTCCCTTATCGGCCCCCATCAGCCATAGATCTTGGCAGCGTCCCACCGTTCGCCGGGCGGTTTTGTCTCTAACGAGGTCCAGGATATCAAAATGTGTGGAAAATTTGTGCGCAACAATGGCCGATAGATAGGAACCTGAGAAAAAGCATGTAGCAGTGCTCGTCTGTTAAAACTAATGCAGTGGATGTGAAGATATATTGATTTTTTTTTTTTTTCGTTTTAGCATTTTGTTCCTCTTAATTTCACTCAAAAGTGTCAAATCGATTCAGAAATTCTGACCTTTTTTCTTCAAAATGAAGTTATCTGTAAACATACAAGTTACTGAAACACCAAGGCTTCGATTCTTATGGCTCATATGCTGTGCAAGAACATTCTAGATCAGGGGTGTCATATCCGGTGCTCAATGGCCGCTGTCCTGCAGCTTTTAGATGTGCCACAGGTACAAAACGCTGGAATGAAATGGCTTAATTACCTCCTTCTTGTGTAGATAAGTTCCCCAGAGCCCTGCTAATGACCTAATTATTCTATTCAGGTGTGGTGGAGCAGAGGCACATCTAAAAGCTGCAGAGCAGTGGCCCTTGAGGACTGGAGTTTGACACCTGAGATGTAGATGGAAAGAGAAAGCTCCTTCTGGCCAGCTTATTTACTTCACAAGAGACTCCTGGGAAGTCCCGCGAGGCCCCGCCCACCGCAGAGTTTACCAGAGTCTTAGCCACACCCACTTCGAGTTTCTGACCAATCACATTACGGGTGTTGGACACGACACAAAACAAATGTTTGGCCAAATATGTGTGCAGAAAAAGCGGCTAGAACCCGTAAGTCATCGGTTCTGAAGTCGCAAGTGGCTCTTTGGACCTTCAAAATGGCGCCTAATAATTTAGCTAAACTGGGGCAGAAAAAAAAAAAAAAAAATATATATATATATATATATATATATATATATATATATATAGAGAGAGAGAGAGAGAGAGGGATAGATAGAGAGAAATATAGAACAAATGCAGATTTTATGGGTGTTTTGTATTTAATAAATCCTGCGTTAATTTTTTTTCTCATCATTACATTGGAAAATAATGATTTATTTATTTTCTTGAATCATTTTTCCACAAAAAAAATCCCAATAAAGAAAATACATATGTCTTATATTTGTAAATATTTTTATTTGTTGTTTTAAAACCTAAAAATGGACATACTCTTTTAAAATGACCACAAATTTCCTATTGTAGATATATTTTTTTTAAAGTTATCTTTTCTCAAAAAGTTATGTAAAATTTGCTGATCAACTTTTAATTGTTTTTCTTAACCTGCATGATAAAACTCAGCCTTGTTCCCGACTGACAAACACCTGCCTTGTTTCACAACTGTGTGCTCTTGTTTTCCCCATTTTGAAGAGTGGCCAGGGTAAATGTGGATGGCATTGGATCACATTTTACAACCTTAGTCTCTCTCTGATCCACGTTTATTACAGAAATGCCTGGGTTTTGGTTGATGTGTTCTGCTATGGCCGCTTTTCAAAGTGGCACGTGGGATTTTTGCTTCCTAATGTGGGATTTTCTTCCCACTTAGTAAATGTTTCCCATTTAAAGCTTTTTTTTTTCCAGTTTTCTCACTGATAGATGAATTTTACACATTTTAACAAAGGGTACCAATAATAATGCAGGGTGTTGTGTATTGATCTGAAAGGACAGGCCGCCTTTCAGATTGAGCTTCCTCTGCCTGTGCATTCATGCCAGTGATCTATGTATCTGAGTGCTTTGTGAAAGCTACTGTGTCTGTGTGTGTCTGTGTGCTGCGTGGGCTAAAGGAGGCAATGAGTCACTTCACACATGCCACCAGGACACAACAGCTCCCCCTGTTGCCAGGGTAGGGAAAGTCCCGAAGGTGTGGGTGTATTGTCCTGGAGAACAGAGCGTCCGGTGACATCATAGGGTTCCTTTCTCCTTCCCCCGTCCGATGAGGAAGGAGGGATGGAGGGGGGATGAAGGGGGGCAGCAGGTGGAGGCAGCAGCGGGGTTTCTCATTCGGGGGTTTTTGGTTTTTCTCCCTCTTTCTGCTGGAGAGAGCTTGGGAGGAGGCAGAGCTCATCACTCATTCCTGAGTTGTAGTAATACTTTGCAGCTATCGTCAGCTCTTAACTTCCATGAATGGGCCTCTGTGTTGCAAAGCCTCCTATCCTCTGTGGCATTTAGCAGCAGGGCTGACTGAGATGTGAAAAGAAGTCCCTACTGTTGTACAGAAACGCTGCAGAAATGCGCCTGCATGCGTATCGAAAGCTTTTTTGTTTGTTTCTTCAAACATTTAAGAGTTTTGTTGGGATGCTGCCGGACAGACAGAGACACAGCAGCGTTTAATCGTGAGATGGACGGAAGGTTATAAGAGGGGTTTCAACAAGAATATGAAAAGTGCGGCGTGGCAAAGATTACTTTGTAGAATTATCCGTCATCCAAATACAGGTGCAATTTTTTGGGGGGTGTAGGTCTAAATCAGCTTTACATGCCAGGGACAGATATTCCTGCTCATTAAACAGTCAGGAGGAGAGTTGTTTACATGGATTTTCAAGTTGCTCCACAAATTGTTAATTTAATATAGTGCTGGACTTTGACTGGGCCGTTCTAGTTCGCATCTAGTTCCAGCATCTCTGACTGCGTTATAGTTATGGTGCATTCAGGGTTTCACTTGTCCAGCTCTCTTTTGTTTTTCAATATCTCTGTCAACAGTTTCCTTTAAACATGTCACATACAGTACATGTATTCCAATATATGATTTTGCACATGTTAGCAGTGTTGTCACCGCAACTTCATTCACTCAAATGAGGCCAATAATTCAGTGAAGAATTATTTAAATGAATAAATTTAATTTCCCAGATGTATAACATATCAGTCTAAACAGGAAAATTCAAATAGTTCAAAGATGAATTGGGTAAAAAAAAATGTATAAAATGAAAGTAATATTCCCAGATATATAAAATATCAGTCTAAATAGAAACTTAAATAATAATAAATACTATTTATTACTATTATGCTGTTATGTTTATTTTATGTTTAGATCATATTTAAATGACTTATAATATCACATTCGTGTATATATTTCTTATAATTTTTATTTAGTGCTCATGGTTATATTTGTATTTGCTAATAATTAACCCTTTGGATGGAGTAGCTTGTGAACAAGCACACAATTTCCCATGGAAAATTGATCAATAAAGTAAATTCAATTCTATTTTATTAGCTACAAAACAGCAAGCAGTCAATTCCATCCTTTGTCATTTAACAGTGAAGTTTACATGTATATATTCTATTATCACCCTTATTTATTTTAATGGTGGAGCTAGCTTAGCCGGTAAAAGATTCCCATACATTCTCAAATAACTTAAGTCTTTATTTTTCGCACATAAGCTACCTTCTTTAATGCAAAAATTGTTAGCATATTATTGTGGATTGCAAGAGTGCCATGTCTCTAAGCTTTCATTGGAAATGTGCGCGATATTTTATTGATGTTCTGCTAACACAAAACAAAATTTTGCGCGGGACGGGATGCAATTAAAATCGCACGTGAGTAAGTTGGTCTGTGCAGTAACATCCTGCTTGTTGATCACATGACTCGAGGTGCGGGAAAAGTTTGTCCATTGTAGTTTTGTGAAAAATGCTATACTTTTGGTACAGCCCTAAAAACCCTCAACACATCAGCGCAAACACTTCTTCTTCTTTTCTTTTTTTTATCTCAAAACACGAGTTTTGTTTTTTTTTTTCAAATTAGCACATTTCCATTAAGCAAATTTATTTTTGCAATTCCAATTTGCACAATTATGTGATCAATGGGAACACAGCAGCTGTCCCTTTTAGCAGCGTAGTGGCCATTGATTCACTGAAATGTCTCTTGACAACGATATTTTCCACTGCTTGCTTAACTTCCAGTTTTCCACCGCTCCTACGCCACAGGCAGCCATTTTTGCATGCGAGGCAGAAGTTCATTTCAATCGTTCATTGAAGAAACCAAAGCCATCGCCGTCGCTTTCCCAGATGAAAGTTTTCCACGGAGCTCTAAGCCTTTGTGCGAGTCCCTCAAAGTGCGAAAGCAGCACACATCACTTCGAGCCTTTGTGCCTTTGTAGTACGGCGCATCGGGCCGCGCGTGCTGTATACATATACACAGGAACGGTCGCGGCGCGCGCGCGCAGCCTCCGACACACGCACGCGTGCGCGCGCGCGCAGCCACGGAGAGGAAACTGCAACACAATGATAAGGTCTGGGAACACAATGGGCTCAGCGGTGCACAGACAGAAGCCAGGACCAGTTTAGCTCCGAAAGGTCAACAAGCCTCTCCAGGCTTTTATTCAGTTCCTCCAGTTATTATTGTTCAACCTTATAATGACTACTCCGATGGCCTTTATTTTGCAAATGTGGGAGCCATCCGGAAATACCAGCGAAATATGAAAATGCAAACTCAAGACGCGAGAAAGGGGGGGTGGAAAGGTTACTAATACACACTGGTAAGGTGGAACTTCTTTGACGTCAGGGTTCCCAGGAACGGGTCCGTTCGCCGGTCGTGCGGTCGGACCGGACCGGATCGGACCGGACCGGAGTGCTCATCGGACGTCTCCGGAGGGCTGCCGAATTAACTGTGTCCGTTTGACAGACCAAACAACTCCAAACGCACTAATTAGACTAAATATTTTGAGAGTTCAAATACCATTTGTCATCGGACGTGCTCGATTTAAAACAATGCAGTGGAAGTACTCAACCCAAACGTCCAAAACTCAGAGACTTTCAGTGAAAGTAGTTGAGCTTATTAAGAAAAGAAAAAAAAAGGTGTTGTTTTCTCTTTTAGTCTCTTAGACTATAAGCAGTATTGCCTCAGGGATTTGAATAAATCAAATATTTAGAGTGATATCGCTAATAGAAACACTCTCTTGAGAACGAGTCTTGCTCCAGGAAAAGTATCTTCAGTCTTGGCTGCATGTGTTGCGATGCAGAGGGCGCTTCGGGGCTTTTAAAAGAGGCCGGGATCATTTTCAGTGTACAGGGAAGATGAGTCGACAGCTTCACATGGAGGAGAATCTCAGCTGAGTTGTGGAGATTGTGCAGAATGCAATGTGCTTGAAGACCCGCAAGGGAAAGGCTGTGGTTTTTTTGTTTTTGTTTGTTTTTACCAGTTCCACCATAACATCTTTGCATTGAGCTGGATGCAGACCTGCCAGAAGAGTTGAGAGCTACTGAAACCAGTATCCTGATGCTGTTATGAATGTCTAAGTTATAAACAAAGATGTACAGAGAAATTAGGTCATTTTCAGCTTGTCTACATTCTCTACATCAATAGTTCCCAAACGTTATTTTCCCTTGTGCCGGCCTGGTCGCATGCTCCCTGTTCTTCCTTTCTGCTACATATTTCAGTATTTGTCAATGTCTTCAAACAGATCTTTTCTGTTTTTTTTTTTTTCAAAATAACACCACTGTCATAGTCTTATTGAGCAAACCACGTTAATTACAAAACATATGAATTGTTTTCTGTAGCCTGGTACCGAACAGTCGAGTGGTTGGTAGCCTCTGCTTTAGGGAAAACACAGACAGAGCTAACAATGCTAATATCTCTATGTAACATATCAGGAACAGCTTAAAATGGGAACTCAGTCGTAATTTAGAATTTCTCTTAAAATAGAAAAACATTATACAGCAACTACTCTCTGGCACACTGCATCCTATCTGCTCCTAATGTAAATATACATTTTGAACACTTTCTTCTCATGTTGTGGTTTTTAAGGAGAATTCTTAATCTGTCAAAATTGGCATTGGTTGCTCAAAAGGATGGGGAAACGTCCGCTGTATTGCGACCTGTGGATCTCTGGTTAAAACCTGAAGCGTGGATGTTGTGGGAACTGCCACCGTTGACTAGCCTGAGTGCTGGTTACCATGGAAACTAGAGGCAGGCTGATGGAGAGGCATGTCATGTTTGCGTTTTTGCATTTGGCAGGTCCTTTTAAAGGTAAAGGTAATTTTATTTACATAGCACATTTTCAGCAACAAGGCAATACAAAGTGCTTTTATACAAAGACACTTAGAAAGGAGGATGTAGCAATAAACAGGAAATATAACAATAGGTACTTTTTAAGATATGTTTTTGCCTTGATTGACACTGAAAATAGTTTCAAACATTTCATAAAGTGATTTTTTATTTTTTTTCCCCCAGCAAAACAATACTGCAAATGTTTTGGCATGTAAAAATGGATATTTCACATAATAAATACAGTACGGAAGTAAGCATTTACAGGGTCGCCTCTTGTCATAAGCACATCATCATAGCATACTTTGTTCCAGTAACTCTGCTATTTAAAGTTGTACGGCTCACACTGAAGTTTGGTTGCAATATTTGTTCACGTGAACTAAAACTACTGGTTTTCTAAGAGCAAAACATCACAAAACAACCAATAAGAACTCTTGCTGTTTTGTAATGTCTGTAATAAAAGCCTTGGATCACTACTGTAAAATTCTTCTATTGTACATGTCGCGCATTTTTAAAAATGTCTATGTTCATTGTTTCAATCAAATGTTTGATGCTGACATCATAACATCATCGGTGGTGATAAAATTCCTACAACAAATGAATTAGATGGACGTGGAAAAAAGCTTTGCGAGTTCAAATAGTGGTAGAAGTTTTTTAGCTGGGGGGGGTTTTGGTGAACATTAGGCCAATCCCATTACATGATTTTCTCCTTTGATAATAATCATCATGGTGGTCTCTTTCACATCACAGACAGCGTGCCCACAAAGAGCCTTTCCCACTGATGTCACATTAAGACATCGTCAGTTCAGGCCACTGGTGGCGCCGACCTCCGACGTCCAACTGAGAAAACGTCTCGCAGATCCTCAAAGCGAAAGAGAGAAAGACCAAAGCAGGTCGCTGCCCACCACAAAATGTCAGCGTTGTTACATAATCCCTGCAAGTGTTTTCTCTAACACGACACCATCTCCCCTCGCCGAAGCCGTCCAACGGGATGAAAAGGTCAAGACATTCGACAGCAGGGACCGCGGGGTCGGCAAGCGCCGCTCAAAAAGTTCGGCCACAGAAAACAAGCGGAGTGTTTTTCTTTCCCTTTAGTCAAAGGTTTCTCGATTACTTCACATTTTTGCAAGCAGCCTATTATGCTGCTTTGTCTGAAATTGGCTTAGAAAGTTTGGAGTGTGCAAACTAAACTCTGGCAGTTTTGGTCGCAATAAAAATTTATGTGGCATTCCATTTGCTTGATGGGAATTTCCTGCATCTAATCCAAAAATACATCCTTGGCAAGAGGTTTTTTTTTCTTTTCTTTTTTTTTAGAAAATGATTAAGACTCAAAGCATTGCAAACCTCTGGAGACAAACAAAGCTTGGGATATTGTTGCCAACATCTAAAAAAACTGCAGACAGCGTCCATTGCTGCCGCTAGCATGCGGTTTCTTGCATCTTAAAAAACAAAACAAAAACTAAAGCCATATTTAGAGTCGTCCGTATCTCCTGTGAGGTGGGCGAGAGTCTGTAATTGGAAAGAGATGTTTTTGCAGCTCTGATAAGGGTGATACTTTCTTCCATATGAAGTCTTTCAACTTAACAAAAGCAGTAATCTCCCCCAAAGAGACAGACAACCGGAGCCCTTTAAGTACTAATGACTGTTTGCTGATGTTTTCGGCAAACACTCGTCTCGATTCAGAAGAGACAATGAAATTCCTTCGGGGTTATTCACCTGCCGTTTCTGACGTCAGAAAAAGGTAAGCCACTGTGCAAAATTCTTGAGTCACGAGACTTTTCTTCACACGTGATAAACGTGGTACTGGTTCAACCGTTGGTTTGTTTGAATTTGAAAAGGTGGAAAGGTTCTTCTTCTTCTGATCACGGCTGAGTTCCACTTTCTGTCAACAAACACATGAAAAAAAAGTCCTTTTACTTCACTTTGTCTGCAAGAATAAAACCAGTCACGTTAATTTCAGCATCATTAACAGGTGAAACCTTAATTAGCAGACTAGATTGGAATAAATCCTTTGGATGGTCTTCAAGTCTATCAATGGAGGTCTGGTTTGTATTGGAGAGGGTTTAGGTTTGCTTTAGCATCGGTTCAGAGCTAGCTCAGCATTAGCTTCTGCAAGGATAGGGAGGTCAAAACCTATGGATAAAGACCTAGTGCAAAGAATGTGACTCTGTCCAAGAAAAACGCCAGGAAAGACAAAAAAAATTAGTATTAAATACAAGGTTGGCATTTAATGGCAAGGGTTTCTAAGATATTCCATCCTCCTGATTGCTATGGACATTTGGGAATTTGAGGAGCAATACCATGGGAAGTGTGACAGCAGTGAAGCATTGAGGGGAGTGGGGTTTGCTTTTTAACCGAGGGAATGGGATAGCTCAAAGTTTTGAGCTTTAACTGATTTAACATAAATAAACTGATTTTACATAAATCAGTTAAATCAACTGATTTATGTAGCTGATTTAACTACATAAATCAACAGTCTATGTAGTCATGTGATGGTCAGAAGAGTGGCCAGCTGATGGAAGACAGTGACACAAGGTTACAGTTATGAGAAAGAGGATTAAATATTTGTTGTTTTGCCAAAAGCAATATATGCACTCCTTGAATTAGGGGCGATATTATCGGCATGGTATTGGTATCGGCCGATATTAGCTGTAAAATTCGGACAATATCGGACATCGGCCATTCCGTCAAAATACCAGTGACGATGATGCCTGCAGCACAGCACAGCGTCATAAGAAACTTTTAAATGTTAGTGCACGACTGTGAGCAGATTGAGTTTAGTTTTGTGAACATTTACAAATTTGCGCTGTTTGAGTGCTGTCCTTGTCTCAGAGATAGCTGACATCATGAATAACTTTGACATTAAACATAAAGCAGGTTAATAGTGTTACATTATTTTCAGCCTCCTTTTTAGCCTTTGCATTTGGTAGCAGGCTAAATTGACAAAGACAATGCAACATTTTAATTCCACAGTAGAGAACACCATATAGATTCTGTAAGTGGGTATTGCAAAGAAAATATCGGTATTGGTATCGATTATCGGCCAAATGAGTTTTAGTACATGGGCATATCAGATATTGACCAAAAATCCAATATTTGCATCCCCACTTTGAACTAAAAAAACCTAATTACTTTGTATTTTATTGGGATTCTCTCTGTTAGAAATGGAAAGAATAAGACAAAAAAAAGAATCCATTTTCCACAAATAAAAATCCGAAAAGCCTTGTGTGTGTTTATGTCCAACCCCTTTTACTCTGATTCCTATATATAAATAAACCCCAGGCCCAGACAGTAGCCTCCAGGAGTCACCTAATTAGTCAACAGAGTCCACCTGACTTTAACAGGACATCCTCTCATGAACTGCCTGTCTTGTTTCCAGATCCTGTTAGATGTTTGCAAACCTTTACATCACAACTAAGATGGGGAACAGGAAGTTAGTCATATTAAATTACCTCAACTGGTTGTATTTTCTTTTCGAGCATTGTTTTTGCATAAAGACACCTTGTGTTTGAGCGCACAGTGCCCCATGTTTGTCCCTGAGCGCATACCACCAGACCAGGAAAAACAGACTGCATTGCAAAGGAGACTATATGAGTGTGTGTGTGATGAGGTGTGTGTGAACAGCAGAGGGAAGGCATGCCTCGCTGTCCGTGTGCTTTTCGGCCTGCTTGTTGAAAGCTTATTTCTCCTCTCGCCATCTTGAGTCCCCCCCGCCATTGGAATCAGCACCTCTTCCCTCCGCCGCCCCCTGCCCCTCTGTCTTGTGCGAGCAACAATAGTCTATTCTGTGCTGTCCCGTGCGACTGGAGACACACCCAAAGCCAAGGCCATGGTGCGAGGGGAGACCGCTGGCCGCTGGCCAGCTGAGAGAGACACTGGCTCAATTCTCGTCTGGGACGGCAGATCCTGAGCCGACTGGGGGTCTTATCTCTGTAACTGCTGACCACGGCTGTCATTTGGCGGCGTGATTCCCCCAGACACCACTCCTTACAAGAAAATGTCAAACTTCATCAATTTATGAATAATCTGTGCAGATTACATCTGGCGGCCAACAAGCGCAAGGTTAATCGGACGTAGAGCCGGACGATACGGCTGAAAAACGCATCACTATATAAGAGCATCGCATCGGTTGAGATTGATAATTATTGATTCGTTTTTGTGTTTTAAATATCTGAAAGTTTGCCAAATCGGTGTCGTGACCTTTCCTGTTTTTATCCACAGCTTTCACTCTGCGCTGCTTCTTAGCAACTATGACTTACGGTGGCAAAACCTGAAACTGCTGCTGCGGCAAGTTGCTCGACAAGTTGTTGCTAGGTAACCAAAGAGTGAGCAAGTTAGTCTTCGTTTGGTATGAATCCAAGTCTCTTGCAAAGGGACAAAATGACATGGATTACATACTTTGGTCATGGTCATTACTTCCAGGTAACAGCTCATCTAGATTTATGTTAAATGAGTTATCTCCTCTCCTGCAGGTAAGATGTTAACTCAGCTAACGTCAGCTGCAAAAAATATATTTAAAAAATCCTGAACCCATTAAAGCTGAATGTGGCTCTCTTTCCGATAAGGGTCAGCTTGCTTTATTGTCTGACAACATAAATGTGACCCGACCGGCACACCAGTGGGACAGCAGCGCGGGTCAGCCTAATTATATAATTACCCCTTGTCTGATTGCCCTATGCAGCTGAGACGAGGGAGGGCCTTTGTGTGGCCGGAGGAATGTGGTGCATTTGGCATTTTTCAGCAAAAGGGCAGCTTTCTGGCAGGCGGTGCCAAAGAGAGGAGCGGAGGGTGAGATCACGGCTGCTGATGCCCACTCCTCTGTTGGGTTTTTTCTTCTTCTTCTCCTCTTGGGACTTTCTTGCCGGCCTGCAGTCTCCCTATCTGTCCCCGGATCAAGCTCTTGGAAATCTAGACAATTCCATCTCTCTTCTGCATCCATCGTATTCCTGCCAATCATCACCCTCCTCCCCTCCAACAATTAATCATCCTCTGCGTGCTTCCAGCTCCGAGAAGCCCTTTTGGACGTGGAATGCGCAGGATAAGAAGAGCCTGACGGGTCACACTGTTGCAGAGGGCCGCCACTCCCATGTCTGATAACTCTCCTGGAGGCGGCCGCTCCTGCCGCAGGATAGGAAGGCATTGCTTTTGTTTCGCTGCGTGGATAAGAGAAATACCAGCGCCTGAGCAAGGTGTTAGAAGAGATTACGGTACAGACTCAAACGGCGCGCCTCCCGTAGTACCTTCCCTCTTGAGTCCGAGTCAAAAGCAACAAGGCTGGTGTCACACAAACCATGTTCACACCGCACTTCAATAGAAGATCCAGAAGGGGTTTTTTTCCCCTTCTTTTTCTGACATTTACATCAAGGGCCTCCCAACTCACTGCATGTCGCTACTGGGGATTTTATGAAGCCTTTTCTTCTCACTAATGAAAACAGCGGGGTTAATGGTATTTTGGCGCCACGCTTCTACTTCTGAATTCCTGCGCATGAGCTCCTGTTGAATTCAGCAGCGTGCCGGGAAGGTAATGCTGATGCAGCGCAGCTAGCGTACACACATTTTGTATTTTACAATTAGAGGGATTTACTAAAGGTTCTTGTGTCTCATCACAAAATGCAATGTACTTCATGACTTTGTTGTGTTGGAACAGCACAGAATTATAAAGACGGCATTGAAAATCAGCGCTAATTTGCCATTTAGCGCCCATGACTCAGATATCGCTAAACAAAATCCAAATGATGAATTGGGGAAACAGTAAAGAGGTTCAGGGTAACTCTGGTTGACGGGCATCAACCCTAGACCACATGGAAACACACACACACACACACAGTGGTGGTGGCACCATGATGTTGTAGGGATATTTATTTTTAAGAGTTGGGAAGATGGCTGCAGCTGAATGTAAAACTTGGAAGGAACCAACAGCGACAACGATACGACAACCAGAGAGACAACGGGATTGGTTTGGACCAAAACATATTCAAATGTTGGAACGGCCTAGTCAAAGTTCAGACTTTAAATCTGTGGCAAAACATGTCTAGGTTTAGTCTGTGGATGCACAAAGCTCATTGAAACATATACCTGCAGCTGTCACTGCTGTAAGGCGGCTCTGCAAAGTTTGTTTCACAATTTGAGGGCTAAATAAAAATGCACACCACACATTTCAGATTAAAATTATTAAATAATTCAGAAATCATCCACGCCCACAAGCACACTATGTGTTGATCAATCACACATGTGTCAAACTCAAAGCCTGGAGGCCCAAATCGGGCCCGCAGTAGTTTTTTATGTGGCCCACTTAAGAGTCTGGACTCATAATAACTGTGTGCCTAACTATGTTTTTATCAATCAAATCCAATCAGTTTTTGTTTATATACTGCCAAATTACATCAACATGAAAAGATGTTTAATAATTGTAAGAAGTACTTCTCATGTTAATGGGTTTTATCAATACCGGTCCTTTAAGGACATTCACAACCTTGATTTGGCCTAAAATAAAAATGCAAAGAGGTTTCTGCTTTAAAAACTGCTTTTCAAAAAAAAAAAAAGAAGAAGAAATTACTCCTGACAGCAGAACTACAATACAAGGGTGGGTCCGAAATCCCCAGCAGGACGGGTCAGGACTTGAGAAATTCCCATAGACTTGGAAGCTGCCCGTCTGGTCAGCGTGCCCACGCATCAAAGCCTCCCTTTGGCCATCACGCAGCATGAAGTATGTGAAAGAATGCTGTCAAGGCATAGGAGGACACCAAGGGCTCAGCATTCCCATCACTAGCACACACACACACCCCCGCACACACACACCAGCAAATTTTTACTGATATAAATAAAACATAAAATTCAAGCTGAATTATGTCGCTCAATCGTAGCAACAGATCCCAAGACATTATGTTTGGATAAACAGAGACGGTTTGAAAGTTTGAGCCAAGAGTGAAGCCTCTCCCACCATCAGCCTATCTGTGGGAGATTCTTTGTTTTGCTCAAATTAAATAGCCCTGACAATTTTTTTTAACTGAACTGGAGGCGTCTTCCAAATAAAAAGAAAAAAAAAACAACAAAAAAAAACAAGATGCTGGCACGGAGGCAGATCTTCGTTTTCCCATCAGAAGACGTCAAGAGTCGAGGTTGCTCCACAGCGCCCCTACTGGCCAAGGGTACGCTCTGAAACGTCCCCGTCTAAACAGATCCCATCGATTCACTCTGACTTTGCATGTTAAAAAAAAAAACTGTGGTAAGCAACTATAAGAACATGGATTAAACAATAAACGTTTAGTGGATTTAAAGAACCACTTCTGATTACAATTCAACGGTAAAGCGTTTGTTTATATTTATATAAAAAGGTAAATGCTGCCCCCTTGTGCTTGCAAGCGGGTACTACTAGGTGATTGCAGATTTTACTAATGTCCAGAGATGCAGAAAAAAACAGTCGGAAATGGCCAACAATCTGTCGATTATTTTTTTGATTAATATTTGGATAGCAAACGGTGCTTGTTAAAATATATTTTTACAGAATTTGAGTCAGGTAAGGCTAAAACTGTGCCGCTTTGAGGAGCTCTGGATAGAACAAGTTTACAGACAAATGTGTTTTAATTTAAATACAAAATGTGTTTTTCATTTGCGCAGTTTGAGCTTTATTGGCGCCGTTTTTCTTTCAGCAAACTGTCTTTTTTTTTGAGCCTGTATACTCCATTTTAATCCAATACTAAATTAGTTGATATTTATTCCTCTTTTTTTTCCCCAACTAGATTCTTATTTTTATGGTTAATAACTCATTCATTCGAACATTTATAAGGATAAACTTCCTCACAGGCACCATTTCATCTCCTACATCAGGCAGCAGAAACACTTTTATTCAACTGTCTTTCTCTCAACTTTGTCCATTAGCGTGATTGTTATCCTTAAAGCTCCAGTTCAATCGTCACATCCATCTTCGACTTAAAGGGCTCCAGCAGGGGGCGTATTTCTTCAGACAGGAACCTCACAACCTGGAGGAAAAAACAAAAACAAAAAAACTTTGCTTTGTGAACATGTTCCGAGGCAAGGTTTCTGAAACTTCGCTGTCCAAAATAAAAGCAGCAGGACGAAGAGTCATGCAGCGTCACGTTGGCCGTCAAACACACTTGCTGTGGGGCGCGGCCGATGAAGGTGCTGGGGTCCAGCAGGGTGTCCAGCTGGCCCAGGATGGGGGTGAAGTAGGGGTCTCTCTGGACTCTGGCCAGCAGGTCATTGTCGCCTCCTTCCTGTTTCACTACAGCCGCCGCCTCCTGAGACAGAACCCGGATCTTCTCGTGGCAGTCCTGGAGGGAAACAAGAACGGTATCCGTGGTCGACGTTAGTGCCTATATTTCACGCTTTGCTAACTTGCAAGCACTAGCTGCGATTAACCAGAACCGCCACACCAGTACGATCAAGAAATGACTGAAAAAAAATTGTAAATAAATTCTGAATTCCTTCAGGTTGTCTTTATCTGATGATCTGAAACGCCGTCCTACCTGTCGGTTCCCTCCAGCCTTCACCATGGCCATGATGATGTTCTCCGTGGCCATGAAGGGCAGCTCGTGGCGGATGTGCCTCTCGATGACCTTCGGGTAGACCACCAGACCCTCTGTGATGTTCTGCAGAGTGCTGAGGACGATGTCTGCGGTCAGGAAGGACTCTGGGAGGGAGATCCTCCTGCGAGTCAGAGGAAGAGAAGTGTAGAAAATGATTGTTTTATCTGGTCTAAAGCGAGATCTGTTGCACGTGTTGGTGATAATACCTGTTGGCGCTGTCGTCCAGCGTCCTCTCCAGCCACTGGACCGACGCCGTTTGCAGAGGGTCGGCCATCAGCGCCACCAGGTGCCGAGCCAGGCTGCAGCAGCGCTCTGCGCGCATCGGGTTCCTCTTGTAGGGCATGGCACTGGAACCTGCAGGGAGGGAGCAACGACTTCTTAAACCTTAAGCTTTCATTTCTGGACCACTTCCCGCTGTAACAAACAAAACATACCAATCTGCTCCTTCTCAAAAGGCTCCTCTATTTCCTTCAGGTTGGCCAACAGACGGATGTCCGTACAAATCTAAAGAGCAGTTTGAAGAAGAGAATCAACGTCATTTACATGTGAAAACCACTAGATGGAGACATTTATGTCCTCCGTAATACCTTGTGGACAGTAGAGCCCAAGCTGGCCAAGTTGGACAGAGAGTCGACGTCCACTTTACGGCTGTAAGTCTGTCCGGTCACCAGGTAAGCTCTGAGGACAAGGACAAAGACATTAACATCCAGAGAAGGTTGATGTTCTCGGATCAGGGTTTGTGTCATAAAGCTGCTGTAGGGATGTTCAGGACGAGACGAAGACGGTGGAGGGGAGAGCGGTCTTCTAATGTTTCGCAAACACAGCATAATTTAATGCATCGGACAAATAAAAAAGTGAAAATGAGCCGCCTCTTTAGCTTAATCTTCCCATTACATCAGTTATTGATGCCAAGTAAAAAAAAAATTAATAAAAAATAAACATAAAAATATCTTACTTTTTGAACCCAGCCATTTCTGTTACCTTCCTGTCCAGCTCCTCCACCTGATGGCACAAAAACGCCACGAATGCCATCAAATCTTTTTCGCTAATCTCGCAATCTTGCTCCAGCGGCCCTCATCTCTCCTACCTTATCGTGGTCCCCCTGAAAGAGCTGCAGGAAGCTAGCCTGGGTCCCGGTCGTCCCCTTCACCCCCCGGAAACGCAGGTCGTCACGGGCTCGCTGCAGGTTCCGCATGTCCATCGCCAAGTCCTGCAGCCAGAGGCAAGCCCGCTTCCCTACGGTGGTGAGCTGGGCGGGCCTGGGGCGGGGTGTTGTGGGAGGGGGGAGAGCATTGGTTTGCGATGGAGAAAAGTGAAAACTTGGAGGAAAACATGTGGACGGACTCACTGGTAGTGTGTGAAGCCAAGAGTAGGAAGGTCTTTGTATTTGTCTGCGAAGTTTGCCAGCCTGTCGATGACCCTCGCCAGCTGGAAGAAGATTGAGTTGTTACATAAACACACGGATGTCACGTAAAGTTAAATAACCGCAGCTCTTCATTCCGGCTCGCCGATTTGCTACCAAACAGCTGAGATGCACAGCTGGGTGGGTGCGCTTGTTGTAAGACCGACATCTGAGCCTCACCTTAGGGAGCAGGATGTCAAAGCCATCGCGCAGCATAATGAGATCCTGGGGAAAAGATGCAACACAACAAAAATAGGTGGAGAATGTAAATAAACACAGCAAGATTTCCTCTCGGGTTATGCAGCCGGAGAAATACTTACGGTGTTGTCGCCGACATAACAAGACGTGGCTCCCAGGTGGATGATGGGGGCAGCGGAGGGGCAGCAGTGAGCGAAGGTGTGGACGTGAGCCATGACGTCGTGCCTGAGCTTCCGCTCCTCTTCGGCGGCCATGGCGAAGTTGATGTCCTCGGCGTGGCTCTCCATCTCCTGGATCTGAGCGTCCGTAATCGGCAGACCCAATTCCTGAGGGGGAATGACGAGGCAGAGATGTCTCGGCGCCAAGCTCCAGTGTTTGGGTTGAAGAGTTTCATTCTAATCGGATGTTTACGATTACGGGTGTTTTTGAAGAAACTGAAGAAAAACAGGGTAGGCAAGGTGATGTCTACCGTTGCCACTAGATGTCCCTGACTCCGAGATAAATTTAATATTTTATGGTCATTAGACCACATTAAACACATACAAAATCAATCAAATGTTTGTGAGCATAAAGTTTTGCTCTGTGTACACTGAGAGAGGCCGTCTGAAAACAAGTCAACATCAATATTAGGCATAAATAAATCACATATCTCCACTTGTCCAAAGTACTTAAGTACTTTTAAAAGTACTCTCTAGCCACACCTCTGCTAAATGGAGTGAGTTTATTGAACACTTTTCTATTTGTACTCAACACTCAAAACACCTTACCACTCACAAATGCGCAATCATCTTTAGTTTCTCATGTACACCGATGTACTTGTGTACAGAAGGCAGGAATTGACCAGTGAGGCAAACGCCTCAGTCGTTTGTGAGCCTAAAGTTTATCAGCTAAGAAAATGCCTTACTTTTCTTAGTAAGGCATTTGCAGAACTTGTCAATAAGCTCTCTCCACATCTTCCTGTTTGTTTAACCATTATAGCTTCAGTTGCAGCTTTTATTTTCTCCGTGTCTGAGCCAAATGGAGGACAATGTTTGACTGCACCCTGCAATCTAATTTTACGTCAAATATTGAAACTTCCTTTCTATTCAGTAGCTGATGGCAACATGTACAGAAACAAAATTAATGAGCCTAAGTGAACATTGTCTTTGGAAGGCAGTTAGATTGCTGCCTTAGGGGCAGTTAAAACCTTTGCACTAAAACATTGATTGTTGATATAATATAGACTGCTCTGGTGATAAAGTTGTTGGGAGAAACTTACTGAGAAATGCCAAGGCATAGACGATGATGGTCAGAACCAGAACAGAATTTTACAACATCAATCAAATGACGTTCACACTATTGACAGATTTAACGAATTCGGACATGGAAGTAAAGCAAACTATTCTGAGGTACAAACCTAAAAGCAACTGAAAAGGAGAAGTTGTAAAATCGATTATGTATGATTGAACTGTGGAAAATAAATAGCTGATGATCAGTAAGATAGTCAAACGCCAAGACCCTGAAACTTTACTATTAATGGAAACCAATGGAAGAAAACTCTTATTTTCACAGTTTACGTTCCTCCACACCGACAATCTAGCAGTTTTTTGAACTGCATGCATTACTTAAAAAAACAAAACAAAAAAAACAAGCAATTGACTGAAGTTTGGACAAGCATGTGCCGACCTCATGAGATCTCCTAATATCTTGACTAGACTGGAACGTTTCTTTTCACGGAGAGTCAATGGGAATCTGATAACGGCTCGATTACAGAGGAATGAGCAGCTTGGTCCCATGAGCACACTGCTGAAACCAGCTGGGATCAAAGGTCAGATAGTAGACAGGCCAGCTCTACACATATATCCACCGAACACATGAAACCAGGACGGTTTAAAGCCAAATGCTAAAAAAAAAAAGAAAGAAGAAAAACTTAAAATAGAAGGAACTTTGACTGGGCTACAAAGGTCAGAATACAAATATACTTCAGGGGCTGTCTCTGGTTACAGAAAAATACTGTGCTATATTCAAACAGTGCCTATCCTAGCAACACTACAGTAACCCCAAATAGTGAATGTGAATCTGCGTGTAGGATGTCATGTGAGGCAGCACTCAAGAGAAAGGGTCTGTTAACGCTCACTTCGGTCCCTTCAAAGGGCAGCTGATCAAATTAGAAGAGCTCCAGAGTTAAGATGCTGTTGAACTATGTCCTGTCTGGTCACATGACCTTGGGGAGTTTAGGGGGCGGTGGGGTTCATCTAAATATGAACAAATAAAGCACATTTGGTGAAATGTCAAGTAAAGTTAATAGAGTAAGTCAATGCATTCCTCTTATACGTTGTGTACGTATTTGGATAAATTGTGAAAAATGTATCGGATTTTTTTTTAAAAAGTGGGTTAGTAATCTCATGTACTTGTTTCGTTTTTTCTTACGATTCTCAATGATCCCTTGTTGATCTGGGGATGAATGTTCAAAGCTCAACACAGGCTGTGAGTGTAGAAACCGGGCCAAGTATTTATCAGTCAACTAATATAGAAAATTAGAGAAGTCAGCCACTTTAAACATTCTGCATAAAAGATGAATGATTCTTCATTAGTGCAGACAAAGCCTCTGCATAGCGTAAGCATGACATTTCAGTAGAACTTGAGCATTCAACATTAGTAGTGTGGATTTGGTTTTTGTGATGTCTCTAAGATGAGACACTCATGTAAAAAAAATAAAATAATCTTTGGACATGTCAAAAAAAATTTTTTTTAAATAATCAAATTGTATCACAGTATCAAATGTGCACAAAGGTAAGGCTGGCACATCTTATTCATGTCATAAATGCCAAACCTGCAATAATGTGACTAAATATAAACAGAATTTGGGAAATTTGCAACATTTCTTATGCACTGAAGCATCTGTAGTCAGCTCTGATAACACTTATGGATGACTTTCCCAGAAACAAAATCTATTCAATCAACATCAATAGTGGAAAAGATAAAGTACATACACCGTCCTGATAAAAATACATGGGGTATGAAGTGATAGTGATCTGTGAAAACTGCCAGAAAAAAGTAATTGGTAATGTTTTAGACGGCCCAAAGTTAAAAAAGACATTCTTGATTTGTCAACGTAACAAATTTTAAAAATTTGTTACAAAAATAACCTGCATAAACACAAAATGGCATTTGGATGCATATTTTACATCACTGTGCAAGATTTTTTTAATTCTACTTTGCAGAACTGATTTTAATTCAGACACTTTTTGAGCATGAGCGACTAAACAGTAAGTCCGGTATGACTACTGTTTAGGACTTGAGTAGGCCACTCAAACACTTTTGTCATTTTGTTCAGGTAGAGACTAAGAGAACTGAATTTATGGTTCCATCTTACAAGCCAGGAAGCAATTACACAGCCTCAACCATCATAGCAGTTTAATTACTGTCATATATATTAAAATTAACTGGATGATTTATGCTAACAAAAATAATTGGAGGCAAAGAGTTTCTTGAAGTATTATTGGGTTAGGTTTTAGATGACTAATTTCTACTTTTCATTGCTTTGATATCAGTCATCATAACTCATTAATTGGGAATTAATGAGTGGGTTAGACAACTATTTAAGTTTAAAACGCATAATAAAACTAATCATTTTAATCTGTTTAGAGTTTCCTGTATTATTTCATTGCATTATTACTAACAGAGGCATTTATTCAGTTACAATTTTATATAGACGGTCTTGTAGTCCAGCAGTATTTCCGTATGTGCTGCAGTCATGGTGCTCCACTATTTTTAGACCGGGACATCTGAGAGGTCTCTGAAGGTCGCAAGCTTGAAAAGTTCACGAGACGTTCAAAGTGGGACAAACAGCGAAGTAAAAAAGCGTGTCAAACCTTCTCGGCTTTGGCCAGTAGGATCCACAGCTTCCTCCAGGTTGTGAATTTTTTCTTATCGCTGAAGTTAT
This sequence comes from Girardinus metallicus, assembly GCA_903067095.1. Classification (NCBI taxonomy): domain Eukaryota; kingdom Metazoa; phylum Chordata; class Actinopteri; order Cyprinodontiformes; family Poeciliidae; genus Girardinus; species Girardinus metallicus. The sequence continues at coordinate 45,277 of CAEGAE010085547.1, read as the reverse complement.
AGGCCATTTCCTTGCTTGCATATCTAGACACCAGCGGAGAGCGGTACTTCGTGAACTCCTCGTCTCCCTCCATGTTCGCAGGACAAGGGTGTTAAAGAAAACGGTCTACCCGGAGCTTTTTGGATAGAACCAGAAGGCGCCTTCCACCCCTTTCTTCGCATGGATCCCTCCCTTTCCGCTTTGTCTTCTTCTTCTTCTTTCGCTGGTGGATGGCCGACAGCTTAGAAGTTCATTACCGCCACCTGCTGGTTTGGAGGACGAACCAGAACGCAAATATTCGACAAAAACTCTCTACTTATAACATAATCATAATTTAAACTACGTACTTCTACTAACTCAACACCGTAAGACACAGTGTTGCAATAGTACAACATATCCTCTACAATCAAAAGACGTTTTGACTTTTCTTCCGGTTTTGTTTTCTCTTCAAGCTTAGATTAAACCCCATTGGTCAAGTATTAGAAAGCTATAAATTACCCCCCTCAGGATCATAAAGTACAAAACTTTGACTGAGGAAGTTAAGTAAAATGTCTATTCAAATATTTTTGGATGATCATTGCGATGTCATGCGTAACTATATCTTGCGCTTTAAATAATTAAATAATATATATTATAGATATGACAATATATAATAAAAATTATACTAAATTAAACTTTAAATAAAATACATTTGGAAAAAAAAGCCCGAAATGAATAAAATGTGAAAAAGGAAATAATAATAATAATAATAAAAAAACTCAGCAATTGAACAGTACCTTTTAACTAACCCAAAGTGAAATTTGACATTGCAACAATTCTAATTACAGTACATTTAGGTAAGGTTGGTGTTTTGTATTTATTTTACTTTCTTACATAAATTCGTAAACATTGTTTCATTTCTTTGTCTCTAATCTCGCAAACGACTGATTACGAGTATCCGAACTGGTTAACTTTAGCCTTTTTTTCTCAGAAAAGTCTGTGTCAGCGTGAGAAGACGCCACTCACAACATGAGTGACTAAACACTCGCCCCGACGTACCGTTGGTGGCGAGGTCGCATCGCGACTCTTGGAGACGCTGTACGGCATCCCGAGATGTCTTGTGCAAAACGAACTCCCTAGCAACGGCCAAGCGCTAATGCAGCTAAAACACGTAAAAGTATGGCAACGAATGCTTATAAAAATGCCTCAACGGTGTTATTGTGTTTTAAGTAGTGCACACAGAATAAGTTATGTTTGGACTTTTACTGTTTTGTGGTTTTGCCGTGTCTTAATTGGCGCATATATCGATGCTAATTTCTGTGTTTGGTTTTAAAAATATTAGTGTTATATCTCCATACTGCGATCTGCTATTTATAGGAGCTTTCAGATGTTGCATAAGATCCTGTCTTGTGTTAATATTTATATGTATGAGTGCCTCTTTCTGTCTTGTGTTCTTTCTGTCTGCAGGGGTTGTATAATTAATTGTGTTTGTATGTTATGCAGCACCTGGGGACAACAGCCAGCTGTAAACAGAAGCGTCCTCCCTCTCCCCCTCTCTTGCTCTTATTTCTGACCCTCCCTCTCTCTCCGTCTATCCTTCCTTCCATCAGTCCTCCCAACTGCAGTCTGCATACAGGTCCATTCTGCTGCTGCTGCTGCTGCTGGAGTGAGTGGGAGGAACATTTCCCCCTCTTTGCCTCAAAAAAATAAATAAAGAAAAAAATGACGAGACATCCTTTGGGAGCTGCAGAGGCAGGGGTGGATTTGGCATCCAGTTTCCTGCATTACACAATGTTTCTCGTCTGCTTGGAGAGATAAAAAAAAAAGAAGAAGAAGACGACAGAGGAGAAAGCGCTGCTGGACAAGGAGGAAGTGGTACATTGAAGAGGGGTTGAGGTGAGGAGGAAGCTGTGGGAGGTACAGCAGATTACAGAAGAGGGCTGAGAGGCATGAGGGACGAGTGGGAGTCAAGAAACTGAGGATGAAGTGAGTAACATTGCAGTAGAATGAGGCTTAAAGTGAAAGTAGAAGCCGAGAAGCAGGCCTGCGTACGCCACTTCGCTTTCTGAAGAAGCCAGAGGAAAGGAATCCACCGTGGAGGCGAGAAGGAGACGTAGGAGGGGGCCCGAGGAGGAGGAAGCCAGAGGTTCAATGCTCAAGATGGCTGCTGTGTCCTCTGCCTCTGACACTGGTAAGTGTTTTTTTTTTCTTCTTCTTCTTCTCTCTCTGTCTCTCTGTCTCTCTCTCTCTCTCTCTCTCTCTGCTGGAACAGGTTCTGCATCATCAACCTTCATTTGACCACGCCGTCCCTGGGAAATCTCTTAGCTCTGTTTCTTTCCCAGTTTCCTCTAAATAGGGAAACTGTTGCGCCGCTTGGAATTAGCTACACGCACAGAAAGTCTCATCAGCAGTCCTCTGCGGGAGGAAATCAATGAAGTTCCCCCCCGACTCCTCATCTCCTCATCTCCTCATCCTCTCGCGCCGTTCGTCGCTTCTCCTGCCAGCTGCTGAGCATCCACATTCAGCTCTGGTGCCATTTCATCAAAATTTCTCCTTGACTTATAACTCTTCAATAAGGACACATGATAATCAGCCCACTGCTGCCGCTTTACCACAGGTGCCAGCCGCATTCTCCCCTGCTATTCATTCTCCATACAACCTTCTCTGCCTGGAGGACGGCTCTTAGTCTTCCTCTGTGAAGGTTGACTGAAAGCTTTCTACCGTCCTACATTGGTCCTGTGTTATGGTTCAGTGCACCACACAGGTTTTTTGTTTACATTTTGGGTCTGGGGGCTGAGGTGCAGTTGAGCCATTTCTGTGGTAATTTGGATCTTTCTGCTGCTGAAAGATTCGATGACGGAATTATTTTCCGTCGCTCGCAAGATTTGTATTTTTACAATTTTACGCTCTGCCTGGACCTTCTGGAGAAAAACAGGGCCGTTTCTAGCTTTTTGGGGGCCCTAAGCGAGATATCGTCCGGAGGATCTTAGTGTATCTGCAGAATCTGAACAAGAAGGGCAGGACATTTGACGTTCATTTAGTACCACAAAACGTCATGAAACCACGTTGAAGACGAACAAATTCTAACAATTATCCGAGTCTAGCTAGCAGGACAAATAATTTTGCTAACAAAATTTTAGAAAAGCATTGCATCTATTCTTATCTAGCCCACACCACCAACAAATGTGTTACCTTTAGCCTTTTTCTTCCTGTATTTCATTTTCTTCAGTATTTCCAGACCACTAATGCAATTTCTTTTGGATGCCCGATTTCTGATTTACTTTTTTCGCTATTGAGAATGATGGGTATCAGTCAATCATTCCTTTCAAACCTATCGGAGGTTCGTTATAAGGTCCATGTATAATAGTAGGATCCTACAAATATTACCTAATAATTGCAACAATAAAAAAAAACACCAGTCAACGTTAATCTTTGCAGTTTATTTAATTTACATCCTACATTTATTTTGTATGCATACCAATGATGTAATAAAAATATGAGATAATTGCGGATAAAGACAGGACATTTTAATTTTCCTGAGAAAAAATAGATATTTTAAAGCGATTATTGTGGGTACCAATAACTGAGGCAGCAGTGATTGAATCAAAATCAATAAGTCTCATTTTTTCTTTATGTCAATAGGAGACCACCGGGGCCGCCACCCCCCCGAGCGCCGGCTGCTGATCCTCGGCGGGCCCCGATCGGGCAAGACCTCCTCCGCTAACACCATCCTCGGAGACGAGATGTTCGACGCCGGGACGGAGACGACCCACAGCAACGTGGGCCAGATGGAGATCTACGGCCGAAGAGTCACGGTGGTCGACACCCCGTCCTGGGCCGTCCCGGCCGACCCCGAGGACGACGAAGAGCGTGACACGGACGACAACGCCGGCGCCGAGTCGGACAGTCCGGCTCGCCCCCCGCCGAGCCTGGACAGCGAGGGCCCCTGCATGGGCGCCATCCTGTGCCCTCCTGGACCGCACGCCATCCTGCTGGTGGTGTCCATCAGCCAGCCGTTTGGTGACAGGGAGCGGAAGGCCGCAGAGGAGCAGCTGGGGGCTCTGGGCGGAGGGACCTGGAGGTACTGCATGGTCCTCTTTACCGGAGTGGACAAGCTGCCCAAAGGCGTGTTCATCGAGGAGCACATATCCAACACTGGAGAGGCCCTGCAGTGGCTGGTGGAGAGATGCGGAAGCAGGTAGGACGATAATTGGGAGTCGGAAGAGATCAGTGAATGTTTAGTTTAGAACAGAAGTCTGTCGAACGAGCGTCGTCATTCCACAAATCTGGCCTTAATGAAGCCCCAACAGAACGGTGTAGATGATGTAACCACATGGAAGAAGATGCTTTAGTTTGATGAGGCAAAGACTGCCTTGGAGCTAAATATGGTAGGAAACAAACACTGCACAGTTTGCACAGACCATTCTGTTGGTGAAACATAGTGGTGGCAGCCCAATGCTGTGGGGAATCTTCAGGAGGGACAGGGAATCTCGTCTGAGTTGGATGAGATTCCCTCAGATGAGAGGTAATCTCGCCTGAGGGACAAAAACCTGTTAGAGGCGCAAGAAGAAATGAGACGACAAATCAAAACCCGTGAATGCAAATTCACGGGTTTTTACATTTTTTATTCGTAAAAAAAACAGGTTTGGAGAATGATGTATTTGTATCTTTTCGCAGGTACCATGCCTTTGATAACACCCTTAAAGACTCAGAGGAAAACACCCAAGTACCTGAGCTGATGGAGAAGGTGGAAGAACTGGTCACCGACAACCAAGGTTTGCGAACCAACTCTGAGGCTATGGCTTATTACGCCATTATAAATAGTAGCACCGTTTATGCAGTATTCATGCGGCTTCTCTGATCATTGCATTATTAATCCAGACACCATTTGTGTTGCGGAGCTGACCTAAAATGACTCGGTGAATTATTCACTGGTGCCTTCACGCAGGCTGGTACTTTGAGGTGAATGAATTGATTTTGCTGGAGGAAGAGCAGGCCCGGAGAGCGCTGGAGGAAGAGCGGATGAGGATGGAGGAGCACGCCCGGCAGAGGGAGCAGATGATCGGAGGACCTCCCCGAGGTATGTGTGTGTGTTAGAGTGTGTGTGTTCAAGAGGGTAAAGTGAACATGTGTTGTTAATGCTGCTCAGGCGGAAACAACAGACCAGATGGGCGCACAAGGGGAAAAAAAAAAAAAAGCTCGATGCTTGACTCTGCTTACATTTGTTCTTTTCTTTCTTTTTTTTTTTTTGTTACTGGCTCTCCAGAGTTGAGGCTGCTGCTGCTGGGTTGGAAGGGCGTCGGGAAGAGCTCTGTGGGGAACTCCATCCTGGGCCGTCGCTTCTTCGAGTCGGGCCAGGAGACGGAGCTGTGCCTTAGGAGGCAAGCGCTGGTGTGCGGCCGCCGGGTCACCATCGTCGACACCCCAGGCTGGGACTGGTTCTCGGTGAGCCGGACCCCCAAGCGGATCCGGCAGGAGTCGCAGCGCGGGGCCGCCCTCCTGCGGCCGGGGCCCCACACCCTGCTGCTGGTCCTCCCCGTCGTCTCGTCGCTCACGGCCAGGAAGAGGCGGACGCTCCTGGCGCACATCGAGACTCTGTTCGGAGACAACGCGTGCCTGCACACCATGGTGCTGTTCAGTTGCGGCGACTGGCTGGGACACACGCCCATCGAGGAGCACATCCTGCGGGGAGGGCGGGAGCTGCAGAGACTGCTGGAGTACTGTGGGAACTATTACCACGTGATGGACAGCAAGACGCCCGGCAAGGACAGGAGCGTGTCGCTGCTTCTGGACAGGATAGAGGAGATGGTCAGGGAGAACGGCGACAGGGCCTTCCTCCCCATCCAGACCGAGTGGCGTAAGTCTCACCGTTTCATTCTCCGAGTTCACTGGTGTTCTTCTTGCCACAAAGAAGAAAAATGAGCAAAAAAAAAAAAAAAAATGAGCAGCTACCTTACAGATTTCTTCTGCTTTTGCTTGTTTGTCACGACCGACTCTTTATAACCACCAAACGAATTTTGATATCAAAGACAACAAGAACGAGATGTGAAATCACTACAGGCCTCTTTTGCTTCAGTCAAAACAGAGTTTATGATGAAAATACAAAAGCGAGGCTGGAAAAAAAAAAGATCATAGAGGTCTGTCACGTATTTAATATCTCAGTGTTTCGCAAGGTGTTTGGTGAAAACTTTTGATAATAAAAAAAAGTTTAACTTTGTAGAAGGTTACAGTTGTTACGTGTGGTGGAAAAGCAACAGCTCAGAACGACAGTCAAACCTTTTGGTGGTAGTGTTTTGCCTCGGTGCTGCTTTGATTTTGGCATAAGCAGTGGAACTATCAGTTGAATGTATTTTTAAAAATGTGTCAATACTTTACATTAGCTTGTAAAGTACATGAGATCAAAGTGAGGTGGCTAATTTCCATCTCTAGCCCACTGGCAGATTGGTGTTAAAAAAAACACAAAAAAAAAAGAAAAAGAAATGAAGCAAATGTAATACGGCACTACTTCATAAAAACGTAAGAAAGACTTTAAAACTTTTATGGTACGTGTTTAGATATCGTCATATTGACGTTATGGGTACAAGGATAAATCAGCCTTTCAATAAATTGAAACCAATTTCCTTAATTTAGGGAGACAGGCAATCGGTCCATACTTGTATGAGAAACCGATCTTATCCTCCGATCTTATCTCACTCTGCAAAGGTGTGAAAATCAGCCACCGTCCCCTTTCGCTCTGCCATGAGAGTATCGGCCATCAGTTTCAAGGTTTCCCGCAGAAAACCTCGCTAAGCCCGGTGGTTAGGGCTTAGCATTCATCCAGCGGCCTGTCGTGTTTTTGAGTTAAAACATGTTTAAAATTGATCTGAAATTTGAAAATATCACTTGATAATTATGTGTTATTGAAAGATTGGAAGATTAACACCTGAACATCAACTATAAAGTTTTAAAAAATGCTAATATTTTAAAAGACTTAAATAATGCATAGCCTGGTGGGGGCACAAGTAAAGCCTGCTGGCCCGCCAGGCTTATAATACACTGAGGGAAACCCAGAGTTTGCTCAAGCACAGGTAGTTTACAAAGGATAATAATACAAAGAACACCTACAAGCCCATATTTGCATAACTAAGAAAAAAAATATTAAAAAACACTTGATTTATTCCAAAGGGAAATTAAATGTGTCTTAACACTCATAATGGACATTGCAGTTGGACCCAGAATGCGGGCAGAGACGGGGACAGGAGACGTAATGTAGCGACTTCAAGAACTTACAGGTGTGCACAGGGGAAATCTAGACTTGGTGATGATAGACAGGCAATGCAAAATAACATAAGTGGTGCGGGAGAACAGCTAGCAGAGAAATAAGTACTGGAAGAATCAAGCAGTGAGTGAAAGAAAATAAAGAGCTTATATACTGGTGAGCCTGATTAGTTGACAAGCGGCTGACTGGGAAACAGGGTGCAGCTGGGAGAAGAGACCAGGCAGGCAGGCTGAGGGAAAGAGACTAATGAACATGATAGGTGCTGAGGAAAAAAGGAATAACAGAAGTGAAGCATTGATCAAAGGAAAATTAAGAATAAATGAAGCTGAAAACAGAATAATCTAGGTTGAGCTTGAATTTAAAAAAAAAGGACGCAATCAAAATAACACCACAGAAAAACCCAAACGCTCCAGGATCATCACTGTCTGGAGTCGTTGTGGATATTTACGCTGTGGGCAGGAAGCATCTCCTGTAGCTGTCAGTCTTCCAGTTAATCTGAAGGCGTCTCTGACTGAAAACTGCTGCAGTTGCTCCATTACTGTCATGGTACGCCAACAGCTCAATGTCAGAGATGATATTCCATCCTTTAATTCTCCGTCTGGCTGTATGGTTAGAACGCCAAGCAGAGAGACATTGGGAGTTGCGGATCTGATGTTTCAGGGAGGCCTAGTCCCGATCGGGATGCTGTGGCATTACCTTAAACATTCTGTTCGTGCTTCAAAACGCCCCGAGACGATGATAAATTAAAAATAACCCTGCAAAGAAGAGTGTGCCAAAAATCTTTGACAGCAACGTAAAAGATTCACTGCAAGCTGCTGCAGCCAAGGATGGTACAAGCAGTTATTAGTATGGCAGGCAATTAAAGTTTTAACAGTGTTTTATTTTAGTAAATGAAAGCATGAAAACTGTTTTTTTTTGTATTCATTGTTACCTTTATTTGATGTTAAAATGAGTTTAATGATCTGAAACATTCAAATGTAAAGGGGAGTAAATGTAGATTCTGATCTAGAGCTTCGTAGGCCTGTTTCAGGATTGTTTGGACACCGTTTTTATTACCAACTTTGTTGCCTTTTAGAAATGACCTATTTCACCGGAACTAGCATAATCTTAAAAAAAGTTACAAATGTTTAACTTGTAACATTTTAATAAAATGACCAGTGGCACAATGTTTGGCACTGTTACTCGTAGAAGGCCCCCTTTCCCAACTGACCGGCCCTTCTGAGTTGATTTGGCTGTATGTTTTGGCTTGTTGAAACACCCAGTTATGCCCCACTCTCAGTTTACCACCACATTTCCTCTTATTTAAAAGCAAATAGTATTTCAAAGAGTACATGAAGGCTCCCAGGACTTTAGTAGAGAAGCAGTCAGTAACGTCGCAGATCCTACACCGTGCTTGGCAGTGGGCTCCAGGTGCTTCCCAACATATTCCTCCTTTAAGTCAAGTCAAGTTTATTTGTACAACACGTTTCAGCAACAAGTTATTATGAATCACAGGCAATTCAAAAAGTGTTTTCTTTTTAACTCTGTGTTTCAGCATCTTTGCATTTTTCTGTAAGTTTGTTCCAGATTAGTGGAGCACAGAAGCTGAACGCTGCTTCTCCATGTTGGGTTTTGATTCTGGGGATGCGGCGCAGACTAGAACCAGAAAACCCGGGTACAACAACGATACAACAGCGACAATGTATTAATGTATGCAAGTTGCTCAGTGATTTAACTAACTAAAATATTTTAGGGTCTATGCAATGAGCTGCAGTGTAAAGATTTCTGATCTGGGGCTCTGTCCTCCGGGTTTTACTGAGAACGCCCAGCAGCAGCATTTTGGATCAGCTGCAGCAAGAGGTTAGACTTTTTTTTTTTTTTTTTACTTGCAGTCATACAGGCGACTAGAGATACATGTTTGGATGAGTTTCTCTAGATCTTACATCAGTCCTCTAATCCTGAAAGTGTTCTTCAGGTGACTGAAGGCCAACTTCATAACTGTCTTTACGTGACTCTGAAGGTTCAGGTCTGAGTTAAATCCTGTTCACGTCCTAGCTTAGTAAACACGCAGCTTTACACTGACCATGGCCATTTTTCCCTCTGTTATCTACAATGACCCTGATGCTCCGTCGTATTAGCTACTGCAATAAAAGTGCTTTTTAGATGTCCCTTACAGAGCTGCCAAGGTTTCACCGAAAGGAAACGACGTTTGTGCTACGCCTTGCTAAAGCCTATAAAAACTGACGTTGTTTTTTTTGTTTTTTTTTCGTTTGGCAGTGAGCGAGGAGAGCTCTTATTCCTCGGACAACACCGAACCGGAGGACGACTGCCGGGGATGCCAGCTGCAGTGACGAGGCGGGCCCCAAAGCGCAGGGGTGGGGAGTGTTCCCCGTCTTTGTCTTCAGTAGACCCCAAGCATCGCCTCATGTAACTTTCACCTCATTTGAAGTGTCCCTCAGTAATTCTGAAGAGATTCAGGGAAGAACAAAGCAAAAGTGTTAGCAACAAGAATTGAGCCATGTAGCTGTTTGTTATAGAGACCATACCCACTGTTCACTTAGCTCAGCCTTCACTAACCGGATCTGAACATCACTGGGAATAAACGCCGTACTCTGCTGCTGTCAAAGAGACATTATTGTATATCTGGCTGTGTTCACTCTGAGAACGAAGCGATGGGGTGAGGGGGCGGGGAATGCAGTCGGAGTGCGATTCCTGATTTCTCTAACTTCAGAAACTGTGCTCCACAAGTCGGGAGACACAAGCTTTCATCCTGCGTTCACATCCTGGTTATAAAAATTGCCTTCATTAAAGTTTGATTAGGGTCTGCTCAGGGAGTCCAGGGTTGAACTGATCCCTTCAGACGGGAAATACAGCACATTTAGGAAAAAAGCTAAACTTCAAGTGAGTCGCAACCAGAGATCCTGAGGGGTTCAGATTAGGAGATGCGGTTCTCCTGTGCTAAAAAGAACATATGATAACTATTAAACTAATGTAACATAGCGCACATTTTGTTGCTTAGTCTTTCTTTCTCAAGAGGAAGAAGAAAGGAAAACGGAACGGCTGCCTAGAAACCGTGCAGCCTCAGACCCCAGCGGAGCAGCTGAGGCCAGCTCGGCCACCGTCACGCACCCCGCGCAAATATCGACAAGACAGATTCATCTCTGCGCCTCACGCCGAAACCGTGAGAGCGAGGAGCCGAGGAGCCAAGGAGCCGTGTCCACAAAGCGCTACGCCAAGCTTTCGCATGCTACACAAACTAAATAACCTCATGGACCGTTCAAAAGCTCACGCAGGAGCTTTTAATACCTGCTAACCTTTTTCTACATCCACGAGACATCCGCTCCTGACACGCTTGGTGATTTATTTATTTTATTTTATTTTATTTTTTAGCGAGAAGAAATCTATTACAAAGAAATATATATATTCAACAGTCCGCGGCATGTAAAGACACCGCATGCGAACAAACGAGTGCCTAACTAGTTGAAGGCAGCCTCACTTTCTCATTCTTCTGACTCTTGCTCGAAAACAAACCCGTGGCTTTGTCCGGCGTGGCATTCAAAGTCCTCCCGCCTTCGTCTGGGACAGCGGCAGCAAAAAGGGGAGGGAAGTTCGCAGCACGGAACAGCCGAAAGAAGCCTGTTCGACGAGCGACGGAGACCACTGCCAGGCAGCCAAATCTCATTTTCTATTTACGTGACGTGAGGAATAATAATAATAAAAAAAAACAGAACAAAGAGAGAAAATCCCCTGACCCACCCAGCCCTCTCCGCGTTTCACCGACTCCGCGCTTCTCCTCGTGTCGTAGGCCATAGCAGCACTTAGTGTGACGAGCATGCCTTTATAATTTCCTACCAGGATGTGGCGAAACTGTCGCCCCAGTCTCGCTCTATAATTGTTAATATGTTGTACAAGCTGTGTATAGTCGCCGCGTCAAAATACGTAAAAGTGTGAAGGTCTTAGCTGAGCATTTTTGCACTGTGTAACTTCTGCTGCGGCCAAAGTGACGTCACTGACTATGGTGATTATTGTATCGTCATCAGTATTTTTGTTCATCCTCTGACAACAATAAAAAGGTTCAAATATACTAGCGGGTATTTTTGCCTTTGATTGTAGTGTTTACTTTGACTACTATGCTCAGAGTTTGATGTATTCTATTGGAATTTTATTTTATTATGGGCCAACACAAAGTAGTGAATAATTGTGAAAACATTTTTATCTTGTCTTTTCGGATGGAGGTTTCATGTTCTCCATTTGCATGCATGGGTTCTCTCCGGGTACTCTGGCTTCCTTCCACGCTTGTTAGGGTTAACTGGTTGGTCTAAATTGCTCTTAGTTTATGCTTGGTTGTGTGTCTTTGTGTTGGTCTGTGATGGACTTTGTCACCCGATGTCCACTAGAGATAGACACCATCCTACCGTACATTACACAGCAAGTTTAAGCAAATATTGACAATGGATGGATGAATTTGTTTTCTGGTGAAATTAAGCAACTTAGGTGGGACATTGAATCTTTGAAACATGATGAAAATAAATACATAATGCATACAAATGGTAGAGGATAACTTGGTATTGCTGTCATTTTGCTGTTCTACAGTTCTGGACCAGGAAATTCTGAAAACGGTTCAGATCTTTCAAAGTTTGATTTCAAACTGAGTCATTGTAGGAAGACCAGCACTGTAGTAACGGGAATATTTCTTTGTGGTAACTGTTAAAACTTGGCAGCATTTCGGAGGGAGTTGTTTGGACATTCAGCCAAAACTGCTTTACAATCATCCATCCTGGAAGTGACATCATGAATGGAAATGTTTTTCAGCATTGCTTTAAGAAAAGACGTTTCTGGTTTTGGCATCGTTCTGTCGATGAACTGTCTACCTTTTAATAAGAGACTTAAGGGCAAGTCTTTGTCAAATTCGATGCCAAATTACAAAACCAAGCTAGTAATTTTAAAAGTTGCTTGGGTTTGTATAGATATTTAGAGTTAGGTATCAACAGCATAATGTAATGCACCAGAAACAAAATCATTGTCAGTCAGGAAGGCAGTAACCGGGGTCACAACCACTAAATAGGAGCTGAGCAAGCAGGATTCCACCAACACCACATTACAAATGGAATTATCTTAAACAGAAACACAATTTGGAAAACTTTTATAATTGTGGTAGCTGGCTTCGATGAATCCGTACCCTGCAGTATCCAGATCGTCAAGTTTTTCTTCCCCTTACCCCCTCGGTCCCTTTTTTTTCCCCAGGAGAAAATTATCTGCATATTTGCTCTGCACCATTTTCTCTCTGGCACACTTCCACTGAAGTATAGATCTCCCCCTTAAGCTTCCTGGACGGCAGCCCGGGCCAATTACTGCCCGTCCGCCGAGGGCTGGATGTAAGATGAATGCAAGCATTTTTGTGGGTAATGTTGTTTGGACTTCGCCTACGTCAGCATCCAAACCCAATTCCCTGCAGACACTGTGACAAATGTGCACTTTTGCTTTAGATGCGTGGCTTTAACTACAGCAAGACGCTGCTTTTAGTTATTATATTATGCGAAGTAAAAGATGTGGTTGCAAGAGCTAAATCCACCTGGAACAAGACCATTTAAAGTGTTTTTCGTCCGTTGCGAGTGTTAGATTTGCCTCTCGTGACCGTCATTTGATTGAACGCCATGTGTGTTTGGTTTGCTGCAGGTCAGGCGGGCTTCATTACCTTCCTCCCATTCTACATTACCGGGTCTATGACAGATGGACATCCATTAGAGTTTAGCTTCAGGTCACAAACTAAAACATAATGTTAAAGTTTACACATTAATTTGACCCCTAAGCTAACACCAATGACAGTTCAGACAAAAAGATGGTATTTTCTCAAAATGTCTGCCATGTGTTTAACCACAGACACAAACCAGCACATGATTGTGATGTTTAAAGGAAAGGGAATGTGGGTTCAATTTGTTTTGTTTGTACAAATAAAGAAACTGAGAAGTGCAGCTTACATTTGTATTTAGCCTCTTACGAGTCAGTGGTGAAGGACCTCCTATTTGGTGCAATTTTGTCATTTTTACGGCTTGATCTGCGTAAGCCATGTTGGATAGAAAGAGTCCTAGAACATAAATTTTCAAGACTTGACACAAAGTTGTGAATACATTTATGTTTGGACTTTAACTGGGCCAATAAACCACCTCTTAAGTCTTGTGTAGCCTCTGACAGGTTGTGTCGCCATCATGTCTCACCGTGAAGATGATTTGTGAGTGACGGTTATTAAATTTCCTCCACACATTGCATTATGTATATCGGCCAAAAAGTTCAATTTCGGTCTCCTCTGACGAGACAACCTTTCACGTTTGATGCCCTGTACATGCTTCATAAAAAAATTATTACTTTTAGCTTTTACAAATGTTTTGCAGACATGAGGTTCTATAAAGGGAGTAAATATATTTTACAATATATCCTAATAAATGAAGCTCTGTTTGCCCACTGCACATTTTAAAGCAGAGGATACTTTTTCCATATTTTTTTCTTTTGCTTTTACTGTCTGGAATGAATGTTGACTGACGTTTTTTTCTTGAGAGTGCAAACTATTAACCTCAAACATGACTGAACAGTGAGATGACAAAAATCTAAAATTGCCTTTTGACTTTCACAACATATTTTGACTGCAGGAACACATTTTGTGTAAAGCAGCTTAGATTTGTTGCAATTATACGGTTTGTAAAAAAATTCCCCAAAATCAGCTGTTTTAGTTCTCGGCTTGGGGAATTTTGAACCCGATTTAAAAACCGCAGACAAGCCTGATATTAAAGACGTCTTGAGACTAAATAGGTAGTTATATTATTTATCTCAATGTTTATCAAGTGAGTCAGTCGGTACGTTTAAAACCATAGTGGTTATCAGTAAAATGTTAAAACCAAGGTGTGATGTGGCAAATGGCAGATGAATGCATGACGGTTTATTGTAACTCAATATGAAGCTAAAGTTAGGGACAAAAGTTTTCACCTTTGACCTTTATCTCCACTTCAGTATTCCGTGGTTTAATACCTATTCACTCTTTTTCATCCATTTGAAAGAACGTCTTGCTTCTCTACAGTTATTACAACAAATGAAGAGATTTCATTTGGTTTAAGACTCTTTTATTAAGAGATTCAGTCTACATACAAACTTTAAAAATACGTCTTATATTCAGGCTATATTGTGGTCCATAGCTGGCAGAAATAACATGCAAGTAGCTCCAGACAAGATTATATATTCTGGGTGGGAAATACTTTTTTTATATATTTTTTTATGATTAATACATGATAGGAGTATAATACCGGTTTTAGATACATGTAGAATTAGATTCCAAGACAAGCTATACTGATAGCTTGGATTAAAGAAAACCTCCTCAGTCCTTTTCATTTGTGGCCATCAGTCATCTATAGGTCTGACCACTAGGGGTCAGCACTAAGCCCCTTTTTAAGCCTCGTCTGGCGAACTTCCTCCATCAGCTCTTTGAGATACTCGATCTCCCTGGCCATGGATTCGGCCTTCTCCGTCAGCTCTACGTTCTTCCTCTCCAGCTGAGCGTGCTCCACCAGTAGAGAGTCTTGCTCGGCTCTCTTCTTCTGCCTGTAGCGCGTTGCGGCCGTCTTATTCTGCTCCATCTTCTTCTGCTTCTTGTCCCTTGGCGCTTTCGAAGTTGACCTTTCAGTTCCGCCTGCAGCCCGGACAAACTTATCATCATCAGTGCTGGGGGAGGGTGGGCTGGCTCTGTGCTTGGGATCAGGGTAGGGCCTGCTTCTGGGGGACTTCTGCGGCGGAGAGGCCGGCGGGGAGCGAGGAGCGGTGACCGGAGTGACCCCAACGTCGTTTTTGGGAGTCAGAACGAGGACGATGCGCGTCGGGGACAGTGACAGTACGATCTTTGGTACCTGAGGCACCACGGAGGCTACGATGGGCTTTACCTCGCTCTCGGAGATGTCCACCTCGCTTCCCAGGTCCAGCGTGAAGGCCGGAGAGGTCGGGGAGTCGACCACGCAGGGGGACAGGCCGGGAGAAGCAGGTTCGGACTTAACTTCAAGCTCCTCTTGAGGCTCTGGGACCAGGAGCGGGGAGGAGGGAACCTCTTGCCCACCAGTGAGGGATTCAGACTCACCTACTGCGGTAACAGAGGGGTCGGAACCGGAGACAGAGGGGACATGGGCAAAGGAAGCAGAAGGAGCACTTGAGAGGATTGGCAGGGGGAAGGAGTCGAGCTCCATGGGACAATCCAGGGAAGCAAGGAGATCTTCTGGAGAGCTGGGGGCATCTTCAACAGGACTGCAAGAGCCAATCAGGGAGTCCAGGTCAAAGTCACTTAGATCCACCCTCTCAGCCATCCAGTCCAGATTGCTGAGCGCATCGTCTGGAGACAACAAAAACACCATAAGTACCAATCCTCACACAAATAAACATAAGACATTTCCCGTAATCACCTTTGCTGTCCCCCGAAACCATCTGACTCGATCTCGGCTGAACGGTGTGGTCCAACCAAGAGAGGGGGAACAGGTCGGACTCCGTCCCGGCTTTGTCCCCGCCGAGTTCAAGAGCTGGCGGTGAGGGAGGAGGAGAGTAGAAAGGCGGAGGGGAGGATGAAGAAGAAAGTGCCAAGGAGGCGAGGGGCGGCACACGCCCCGGAGGCGAGCCTCCTCCGCCTTCCTGTCGTCCGTCTTTGTCAGGGTGAAGAAATGCAAGGTCCATGGCATCAACCATGGGAGAGGAAGGCCCCCAGAGAAGGGCCTCCATGTCTTCCAGGCCAAACTGTGAGCTTGTCATCGTCATGGTCATAGTGGTGGTTGTTGGTCACAAAAGGGGCGTGTGAAGAAGTTAGGGTGGCGATCAACTCTTTTATGCTGTCAAAAGCAGCAGTGCTGAAGGTTTCCACGTGGGACCTGAAATGTGGAAAGCAAAGATTTGTGAAACATTGTTTAAGACTTCATGAACATTATATGAATAAGGAATGTTTCATGTAAAAAAAAAAAAAAAAAAGTTTATTTTGCTGGAACAGATGTAGCATTTGACTATTTTTACTTAGAAGCTGTGCTTGTCGTCCATGATGTAAGAGGCAACTTCACATGGAAACCAAACAAACCGGGGTCGAGCATAAGAAAAACAAATCCCACTTAACGAAATTTGTTCCATCATTTTCAAATAGGTGTTAATTTTTATAATAGGCATAGCTGAGGGAAGCTGAACTATATGTCGAATTTAAATATCAGACAAAATGCATCTAAATTAACCTCAAAATATAGAAAACTCCTAAATTTAATTTATTTATACATATAATGAAAGTATATTTTGTGCTTTTTCAGCACTTTCATCAAGCTTATATTTAAAGATGTGGATGCAAAAGACCTTAAGTCTTGTTTGTCAATGATTATTTTTATATCAATCAATCTCCATGCATATGTGTAATAAGACATTAGATGTCACAATGAAAAGGCAGTCCATTTTTATTCATAACCTTGAATGAAAATGTTTAGCAAATTTTAAATAAATTATTTTCTCCTAAAATTTGTGCCTGAAAAAAAAAAAAGTCTGCATATTGTATAAGCACTGCCCCCTATGACTGCAGTTGCGCTTTCCTTACATCACCAGTCTCTTCCTTAATACCAGCCGTGTGGCCCTGACGTCAATGCGTAACAACAATGTCTCAAAAAAAAAAAAAAAAAAAAAACCCTCCTTTAACAACAATGGCTACTTTTGTTCCAATTCCACCCACAGAAAGCCGCCATTTTGACACAACACACACACGATCTATTTTCTGCCACGTTGGCACTAGAGCATGACAGACATTTGAAGAGGACATAAAAACATTTTGGTTTTAGAGGTACTATCACGTACCTAACTACATTACTAAGACTTGTCGAGCTTTTTTTTTTTTTAAATAAATGTTATATATTTTATAAGTTATGACATTAGCTTAGAAAGTATGTTTGAATAATCATAAAAATACATATCAAATAATCATACATTTCCCTTGCAGTGATTTTACTGTTCTTATAAAAACACCGGCAGCCTTATCAGTCGGGCAGTAGGTCGGCCGGAACAGATGTCATCGACAAAACGTAACAAAAATGATACTTACGACATGTTTCTGAGTTAGAGGTGACTCAGTGCACTGGCTGGATGCACTGTTTTGTTTGTTGCTGCTGGGTCGCGGCACACTTTTACACTGCCATTTCGGCAAAGACAGTGATGTCTAACTACGATGTTGGTCAGGGTGTTGTTCTTCTCAAAGGAAAATGGCGCCTGCTGTAGAACGGTGGGGATATAGAGCTGAAGCATGGAGCGGTTAGAGATATCCTTCCGCAGGTCTCTCTTATATCACTGCGCCACCAGGAAACTGTAGTGAAGAAATTGAGAACTATTTATACTGTTTATCATAATAGCGAAGAAGTTAACTTCAAAAATGATAAAGTATATATGTATATATATTTACCCACCTCGAGATTGATATTTATTATTGATTACAATAACTACAATGTTTACTAATCTTTTTTTTTTCTCTTGGAAAAGCCATCCTGGAAATTGTTTGAAAAACTTGTCTTGCAAGTTTCTGCCATCAGCCCTGAAGTAGAGAGAATATTCTTTATCAAATTACAGCACCCACATTTGAAGGGCTTTGTTACTGCTACAAAAGTTTTTATTTGCTGTAGGAGTTAAAGTAGAACCCGACTTATCTCTTTTAGAAGAAAATACTTTATGGATTGTAATCTTAAGGATAAAACCCAGAGCCGGCCCAATGCACAAGCAAACTAAGCAGCCGCACAGGGGCCCCAGACCTTCAAGGAGCCCCCACAAATGCTTGAATTTTAACACAGACTGTATTTTTAACATTTGCTTATTGAGAGTTACAATACCGTAAAATTGTATTTAGTGGTTTCAGAAGATAAATGACAAGATTTTTAAATGTTTAACATTCATTGTAAGATTTAAATGAATTGACAAGGGTACTCTGTAAAAGTGTAGAATAATTGTCTCAGTTTTATGGTTGATTGTTGGGTTTTACAGCTAAATCTAATGTTTTGAGTTTAAGCTTTTGATTTGAGTTTGATTTGTTCACAAATACTTCTCTGCAAATGACCAATTATCAGTGATTACTTTTAAGCTCAGCAAATTACTCTCCGTCAACAGTGGGGAGCAAATAGTAGAGCATCTGTTTCTTCTTATCAAAAAGAGTCAGGTGATGTGGTATAGGCATCTGATCGGGAAGCTTCTTTTGGAGGTGTTCCAGGCATGTCTCACTAACAGGAGACTCCGAGGAAGACCCAGAACTATATAGGTGATCTATATATCCCATGTGGGATATATAGATCACCTATATATATCTTCTATATCCCCAGAATATCTTGTAGTCCCCAGAATAAGCTGGATGACATCACAGAGAAGAGAAATGTCTGGGGTTTCCTCCTGGTCCTGGAACTGGTAGACAGTGGAAGACAATGGATGCAACTCCTGGGGTTTAGACTGTCCTTTGTCATGTTCTTTCACATGCCAAGATTAACTAATAGTACATGAAAGATTGATTAAAAACATATTTCATAGTAACCAAGCATGAATTTCTGAATCGCCGACATACCTGCTTTTACATCCAAAATTTGAAAGGCATCTTCTGAGGAAATATCATGGAGTAAATATTATCAAAGAGAGTTGTTTTGATTCGTTCAGGGGCCACAATCTTCCGGCTTTGACTGTCAAGGTGTGGAAACTAAATAATAGAGCCACCATTTTTGTTACAAGTCTGTTTAATAGTGATACAGTGAAACTGTGGTCATTTTAACTCAAGATTTACTAAACACTAGCCCCATGCTGAGTTGAAAAAATACGTATATAACGGAAATTTTTTAAATTATTTATTTTTTGATAACTTAACATGGTATGTAATTCATAACTTACAGGATGCATTTACAGTGATTTATAGACTCACATATTTCAAAACAAAATATACAGTTTGAAGGACGGTTGACATGTTGCACTGTATTTAACAATTGGAAATAATGTAAAAAAAAATGTCTATGCACACATACTAAAGCAGTCATAGAATACTTTATTGGATTTTGATCTCAAACCCCGATTTAAAAAACCATAAAACTCGATTGATAAATATTGACTGCCCCATGCTTTTTATTGTGATGTCTCTATCCAAGTTGTTTGTTTTTTTTTGTTTGTTTTTTGCACTTTCCAGTGTGACATATCAGGTTGATCTTGGCTTATTTTCAAAGTAATTTTAGTTTTTGTTGGGCTCTGGGGCTAACGTCCTGTAGTGTCTACATAAACTAGCTGATTAGGGGAAGAAAAAATAACTCCAAACTTCATTCTTTTAGAAAAGTCCATAGAACCAGTTCAGTCATGACCAACACATCATGTGTGCTGAAAGAATGAGACTAAAATATACAATAAAAGTTAGTAATATACAAGTTTAGCATATTAGAGTTGTATCTAATAACTAGTATTTGATTTTGTAATAATACTAACGTTACAGAGCTAATTATTTCTACAATACAGCTAAAAAAAAAAAAATGCTGCTATGTGCTACAGGCCAATAGTTAATGATAAATTACAATACTTACAATATCTATCCCTCACTCACAGGCACAAACACACAGTAACCTGTTTTTAAGTTAAAATGTCCCACATTTGATCTAGATAATTGAGTTTCTCTTGCAGGTTTTTAACCAGAGTGCCCACTCTGGCTGAAAACTTGCTCTTATTCGACTTGTTCAGCTTCTGGCCTTTCTTTTCCATGAAATACTCATCGAATTCCATTTCGAATTGCTTAAGCATGCTTTCAGATGTCACCCCTCCAGGGTTGTTAGGAGACATCTGCCTGCTGTTGTAAAGTTTGTTGGACACAACCTGCGACAGAGCCGCCATCCTGAGTGCATCCGGGTGCGCTCCCGCCCTTTGTAGCTTGCCAATGTTGTGTCTTTGCAGCTCCTTCATCAGGCAGAGGATGTAATTCTGGCAACGTTCCAGGTCGGCAACATCTGACTTGTAGGCATCTACAAGCTTCTCGACTGTCTCCCTGTTCACAATCTTCTTGTTGGCCTTGGCGACTTTTGCGCCGAAACCTCCGGCCGATGTTGCAACAATGCCAGCCCCAACAGCTGTCGCGATCAGTGAGGTTCCCATGGTAACAGGGGCCAAGGCGATGCCCACCACTGCAGCCACGCCTCCTACAGCACTTGCTGTACCACCAGCTATTCCCATGGTTTTATTTGTTTTCTGCACCTTTTCCAGTTTTTCACAGATGGCCTTGAACTCTTCGAGGATCTTCTGTAGGGGTTCCTTGCGTTTCTTCATGAGAAGGTTGTAGAGGCGCCGGGCTTTTCTCACATGCATGGCCTGCTGATGGAACGATCTGCAGAAGAAAACAGAGGTGTATGAAAACAATACTTTGTTGCCGTACAAGTAGAGGAAAGGAAGTTGACGAAAGGAGCTTGGATGCTGGTTTGAATTTCTTACCTCATCTCATCCTCCATGCTGAGGCCACACAGTGACATGGTGGCAGATTGTCCTGGAAAGAATACATGCAGACTGATTAGATACAACATTTGAATATTTTTGATCAATTACACCGCTTCGTCCTCATAGCAATTCCCCCTTTTACCTACAGGACTTGGCCCTTTACCACTAGCACCTAGCAGTGCACATGGACTCGGCTCAACTCTACTCCAAACAGTTCGGTTGCTTTTCCATTACAATTGAGCAACATCTGGTGGGTGGGGTCATCATAAAGTTGGGCAACACCAGAGTTAAAAAGGTAGTGCTATGAGACCTGTACTTGACATTAACACAACATGACAATGGAGAACATGGAAGCTATACTGAACATTTTGCTCAGTCTATGGCCGTTTGTCAGACTCAGTGACTGTTGTGAATTTTTACAAATGGCTGATCGGATTATTGTAAGGAAGTCGTTCTTGTGACACAGAACGACTGGTCACAATCGGTCAATCAGTCGGTCATTGATTGACCAGACGATCAGTGACCGACAGTCTTCTGACATTGCATTTTCATTTGTGACATGCTTATCTTTTTTCAAGTTCCTTATCCAGAATTAGGAGCAGGGTGTCAACACAAGTGATTGATTTTACTGAACTGTTAGATTGATTGGTTTATAATAATATTTTACATAACATCATCACAAATTCTCTTGTAGTTTTAAGTCTAAAGGAACCAACACAGTTTGTCACCTTTAACCACAGGACAACATAACAATTATCTGTAAAGATGTACTTACTAGATACTCTCTTAAACCACTGCAGCAGCTCAGTGATATCCTATAGGAAACAGATTGTTATTTTATTCAAAAACAATGGCAAGAGATGGTAGGTAATTAAACCGTGTCTCAGTTCAGCTCCAGCACAGAAAAACTACTTAATAACTTACATCTTGAGAGGGTTGATATATGTCGCTGTAGGTGCTCTGGCTATCGTCTTCATAACGACGTGGTTGTGTCCATGGCTAGTAGTATTTAAGATAAATGAATAAATGAGTAAAATGTATTTCTGTCTGAGTTTTCCAACTTATACCTTTTTTGAGGTCAATGGAAACAGCTTCTTACCCTGTTGTAATCATCATTCGGTAAAACTCTTGTGTACCGAGGGTTCACGTCGTCAGTGTATAGAGACGATCCTGAAGTGTAGCAAGGTTCCATATCAGGGTCATAAAAAGACGATGTTTCACTGCTCTGTAATAGACCACAGCGGATTTAGCATTCAGTTTTGATGTCTAGGTAATTAGTGTCATTTTCTCAGTAATGTTGACACTTTCAAACAACAGTTAAAATTCAGAAAATCAACAGCAGTTACAGGTGAGTTCAATGAATAAGTATTTCTGACTTTCTATTGACCAGTCACACAAAATCCCATCAGAAAAACTAAAGTCTGCGGTTGTGATGTAAATTAATGTAGGAAAGTGCATTGGTGAGGATGGGTTTTGGAGGAAATATCTCAATATTATCTGCTAAAGTACTGTTTGGATGCAAAGAGAGCATCAGCATGTTTATGTTTGACTAAAGACAACCAGAGAAAGTTAGTTTTATCCACCCTGAGGAATTGTGCCGTAGGTGTTATGATCTGGAGTCAGTGGCCAAAGTCACAAATTGTCAAATCAACAAATTGACTAAAAAGCCTCTAAAGCATCTTGCAATTTAAAAATTCTGCATAGAGAATTTGACTGGGGTAGCAATAGTTGACTAAATAAAGGCATTATGTCAATCAAGCTGACCTCGAAGCTTTAATTCAAACATCAAGACAATGTGAATTGGACTTATAAAGGAATAGCTACACCTTTTTTTAACTAATTACCATTTTATGTTTGTCTAGGAAACGAGTAGCATTGTCCTACCGTTTCGCTTGACAGACCAACACTGAGGCACTGTGATAGAGATGCGATTGTCTGTTTCTGTTGTCTCTATGCTAGAATTTAAAATATGGTTATTGCATTTGGAAAAGAGACACCTTTGGAATTATCTGGTGGGAAGGTGATCTGATCAAAATGGTCATGAAAATATAAGAAGTTACAAAATACCTTACCTGTGAGGTAGGATTTCTTTTGTCGCAGTAAAGAGGGTATATAGGTTCCAGGCGAGGAGGAGGGAAAGGAGGTGGATTCTTAAAAAGTGAATAGAAAAAGAAAACAAATACAGTCATAAAACACCAAAGTTAAATCAACTTTGAAGTCATTTACCACTAATCAAGTCAGATATGGGTAGTGAGAGTATTTCGGGGAAATACCCAAAAGGTGTAAATCATTTCAATTTCTTCTATTTGCAAACTTCCCAAATACAGAAACAGTATTTTAAAAGTAAACAAAAAGTTATTCTGCCATAATACATACCTTAACACTTGTATTTGAATTTGTTCTTGTGGTATAATCCTGTGAAACGTCTGCTGCTGTTGAGTACGGACCTTTGGACTCGGGAGGTAAAGGTGCAGACCGAGGAGTCATGTAGTCATTTGAGTTCTTTCTGTTTTGGTGATTCTGTTCATGAAATGACACGCAAAAATACTTACTGATATTTGACTGAAAAGGGCAAGAAACCTTGACGATATAAACTGCTTTGATAAACTTGACCAGTTACTGGAAAAGGTGTATTTGCTTTACCTAGAATGTCTTACCTCAATACTTGACAGGTCCAACATTGAGCTGCTGTGATGCGGAAGAGGTCGAGATGAAGGTGAAGCTCTATGTCTGCTTTTCACGTCTCTGGCCTAGAATTTAAAATACGGTTATTGCGTTCGGCAAACAAGTTGAAGCTTTTTCAGAATTATATTATGAGAGAGTAATCCGACCAAAATGATAATGGCAATTTTGGGGAAATACCCAAAAGGTGTAGAGGTAGAGCATTGGTGTTTCTTAGTGAAAATACTAAGTAAACCAATTTTCAAACCTCTAAAAGAGAATAAAAAGCATATGCTTAAAGCATATATTTGCTATAATACATACATTCGCACTTGTATTTGAATTAGTTCCCATGTTATAAATCTCTGGACTGTCTGCTGCTGTTGATTTTACATCTTTGGTCTTGGGCGGTTTAGGTGGAAGGGGAGGCTGGTGAGTAGGGTGAGGTATCATGTACTCGTCAGAGTTCTTCCTTCCTTCATAACTCTGGTCGCGAAATGACACACAAACATTTTTGCATCAGCAAGACAACGTGAGAAATACAGAAAAAAGTCAAACATACGCCACTTACTGCGTCGTTCTTTGTGTTGCCTGTTCTGTCTGAAGACTTTACTGGGTTGGCATTGTGGGTCTTGTTGGTTCTTACGGCATTGTAGGTTGAGTCGACTGTGCTAGAGACAGTTGAACTGGGCCTTCTGGAGTTGTGGGATTTGGAAGGTGTATTAGCGTTGGTGGTCGTTCCAATCTCGTAGGTTGTTTTAGTGCTGTAGGTTGAGCTGTTGGTACTCTGTGTTGTGTTGGCATCGAAAGCTGTTTTTGTTACGTAGGCTGTGTTGGCGGCGTTATCATTGTGTCCTGAGTTGATCGTGTTGATGTAGTTTCCTTTGGTTGTGTTGTTGGCATCAAATAGTGGGGGATTAAGTTTGGATTTATCGGCTGCATTATCGTTGTGTCCTGAGTTGATCGTGTTGATGTAGTTTGCTGTGGTTGTGTTGTGGGTCTCATTTTGGGGATTTAGTTTGCCTTTACTCCTTAGGCGAGGTATAGGCCTGGGCTTAGCCTCTGGCTGACTCACATCTGGGTTACAAGTCTGAAACAAACAGGTTAATATCACTGAAACACATGTCCAAGTTACTATTTCTCCACATTTTAAAAATTATTTAAGGAATGAAGTTCCATCAAATTAAAAAGTTTTTTTTTTTTTTTTTACCAGTAATGCATCCGGGTCTTCGTAGATAGCTTCAGATCCTACATCTGAGACGCTTGTGGACTCTTGTGCCTTGCTTTTCCTTGGGGGTTTTAGTGGCTTCAAAAAGTAAAAAATGTTAAAGACAGTAGAGAACAAAAACAAAGCTTACGGCCGTCACAACAATCTTTACCTTACCATAAACTCATGACTTGAAAAGCATTTTGTTGAAAATGTTTTTCTCTTTTTGCAGCTGACTATCTGATTCTGGAAACTGATTTACTTCAAGAATCAATGCTAGAGATTTACTGAAAAAAATAAAATAAAATCTTTCAGCTGCTCATGCACAGGTATTCAGAATTTTGTGGAAAATCATCAGACTTACTGTATGTTTGGAGATAATGTAGCCTATTCTACTCTGAAGTTAGTGGTAGTTGTTTTATTTAGAATCACAAGAATGCAGCAGCAGTGTTGGTACTAGATTTTGGGTCAAATAATACAAGATACTTGGCTAAACATTAAAGCTACATTTACTTGGCATTTTGCCTTGATGAAGCATGTTACACGACCTTATTTTAACTATTAAAAATGTATTAAAATTTTGTTTTCATTTTTAAAATTTGTTATAGGTTTGTGTTATAGCTAATAGTAAGCTCAAAAAAATATAATAAACCTACAGTAAATTTGTCATAATCTCGGTTTGCCCCATAAAAACATACTTTAATCACAATCTGTTAGGTTGAATCAAAATGAGAAAGAACTATTTGACATAAAACTTGCACAGCTGACCAGTATTTGGGTTAAAGTGATAATACAGTGTTACAGTGTTAATACAGAAACCTATACATGGAGATAGACAATCCCAGCATGCATTTCAACACCTTTTGTTGCATTTATGGCATTTCAAAAGAGACTGGCTTTGCAGAAGGAGCTCTCACCTGTGAGCGAGGGACGTCAGAGGAGCTGCTGCGATAGATTCGAGGTGGGAGTGCAGGTGGGACTGCAGGTCCTGTTGTTTCATCTGCAGCCTGGAAGGAATGAAGACGCTGTTATTGTCTAAAAGTCTACTGAGTCTGTTGATATCTCAGCTGAGCATCTTGTAAAATGTTTGCCGTTTGTGACGTTAACCTCAGTCTTTGGAATTCTTTGTTTCGAACATGTCAACAAAACTTTTTGCTTCATCTTTCATGAAGTCTTCGGTCCTCTGACGGCACAAGATCATATCTATATTTGCACAGAGTGAGAATTGCCTCTTTTAAGTGCTTTCTATAATAGGCAAAGTATGTTTACGTGTTCAGAACCACTCATAGAAATAGCTTTGCGGGAAAATAAATGCATTTGTTGATATAAAACAAATAAATATGTTAAATTAAAATTTTATTAAAACGTCAACAATGAAAATAACAATTAAATAAAGGTTTATAAACTGTTTCTGTACATCTCAAGTTTTCAGGAGGTTGACTCTGATCTCTGTTGGTGTCTGGTGTCCACATGGTTTATACCTGATAAGATAGTCTTAAAACTATTTATTAATACAACTCTAAAATTTTACAAGATCTTACAAACAGTATGCCAAAGCAGCAGATTTAAAAACTGGTCTTATGGTCCAATTTCCTGCTGCTAGTCAGAATCCCGGCAGCTTCATTTAGGATGAATGAAGCTGCCGGACCAAAAACTATCATTACAATAGTCTAACCAGTCTTAAATGAAAGTTTGCACCGGTTTCCATTCAACTGTTTTGATAGGAAAACAATTGTGTGAAAATATCTCAGTGGACTGAGAACACACCCTTGAGGAACCCCCACATAGGACCATTTATTTGCTCAAATTTATAACTACCAAATGAATGTGTGTTGAATACAGCAGTAAGGTTTAGTAAGATACCAAGTTAAATGTTTCTGATTGATGAATTTTAAAATGTGTGTAATTTAAAAGTAAGACACAGTTTAAGTAAATGCTGAAGAGATTAACCAATTCCGTCTTAAGTTCTTGTTGTTTTGCGATGCGTTGAGCAGGACACCTCAAGTTCATCAAAAATTAGTTAAAAGATAAAAAGTCGCATTTGTCCAGCTTTACCTGTGACAATCAAAACAATGAAAAAATAAAACTAGCAGCTACAGTGAAGTTAAATTGTCACAAATGACCTTGTTTTTTCTTTGATTATGTTTTTAGGTGACAGGAAGTAAAACTGTATCCCTTAACACATTTTCACTAAAAGTATTTTTATTTCAAAGTTTTTTTTGTTGGTTTAAAGTGCTATCTAAAATGCAGTGTGTGCTTCTTGAAAACATTATTGGATAATTTATGAAAGATATTTTCTGAAAAATGATCTGATTGCATGGTGCATGCCTTGTTGTTGTTTTTTTAATTCCACAGAACTGTTTGAGATTCTGTTTGCTTGTTTCTGGAATCCAATCTTACAGATTCCTGTAACAGGAAATATTGCAGCTGTATTGGATCAAGTCGGGAGTTAGTTTTTTATCCATTGTTTTTTAATAGTAGTTGCTTTCACTTTGAAACAAGCTGCAGAAGTAAATTGACCCCATTTTTTTTCTTTCACATCCCACATTGGACAGAAGTTTGACCTTTACTGCAGCACTTTCTACCCGTTGCGTAATCTGCATGGTTGCTTGGTTTCAGATGCCTTTCCCAAATTATGCAACTCCGCTACTGACTTTGCTAAATGTATATCCCAAAGAACTCAAGGTATCTCAAGGTATAACACATTCAAACTGTTGGAAAACAAAAATAAAGAACACTTTCTTTTTCCATTTCTCTCATTTTCAGAAATATAAATTAAACTCACTGATCCTGCATAAAGATAAATGTGGTTTCCTCTTACCGTCATGTTCCAGTTCCAGAGCTCTACTGTCCAGTGTTGGCCGGTGAGAATAAACCCAGCTCGAGTGATGGATTCCCCCGAAGTGCATTCACATTTGTGCGTGTTTCTTGAAAATGCCAAGACTCCACCTTTTTCCATTCGTTATCTCAATCTACAGCCCAGATGACTCTACAGGCGTGATACGTATGCGCGATGACAGAAACCGCCATGAAAGAGTAGAAATATGTGGAAGGATCCTATTTTTGTCACCAGACGGACTTACCGTACATAAATATTGTATCTTGAAAATCTGCAAACTCACATGCCCCGTTTCTCTGGAGGGAAAGTTTTCAGTTTGAATTATAGTAACTTTACCTAATACCGTCTTTTGCTCCCAGTGTTATAACTGGCCTGTGACGATGAGCAGCTGCTTTTGTTAGCAGACTGATTGTCTGTTTGTGAATGTCATTGTTTTGCTTTAGCGTCATTTTCTGTCTCGGTACTGCGGTTTTCTTGGCAGGGGACTTTTATCTCAAACTTGCTCAGCAGGCCCGACTCGTTGTCTTTCTGGAATTGCCATAATGCATAATTATGAGTCTGAAAGTTTTTATTGTAGATTTTTCTTTTGACACAATTTGGAAAAGTCCCCCAAAACAATGAGCTCAACAAAAGGGTTTTTAAAACGATTTACAATTTGTTTTTTAAACTGTGTTGAGATTTCAAAACTTGTATATGTACAATATATATATTTTAGACAAAGAAAATTGAAATTTATCGTCTCAAGATATTCTTTTTCAAACACAATTTATGAGGTCCTTTGGATCTACAATCATTTCAAATTTTTTCAAGTTGAAATATTATATGCTTAGATTATGGTTGCGTATGTAAAGATAAAAAGGAATTCAAAGTGAAATGATTTGATTGTTTTTACGTAATTTCTTTGTGAGGAGCTCTGATGTAGCTGAACATCGATCACCCCAAATAACGAGACTGTTAGTGCTTTACACAGCTGTCTGAGGTTTGACTCCAATGCCAGAGGCCTTTGCTGAATATTTCCTGCCTATTTTCAATCTCACTGTCAAAAAAGCCTACTGTTTTCAAAAATTCTAGACTTTTTTCCTTTAGTGGCACACCACTAGAACGCCTTTCCCTTTTTCCTATTGGCTGGACATGATAAAAACCTATAGAAAACTTGATATTTACGGCAGTGGGTAGGGCAGGTTCCTCATATACGCAGGCTAACATCCTCCTGTCCTGTCTGCTTAACGCGAAGGCCACTAGGCCACTGTTACTATGTTTATGTCTAGGGGAGCCCCCACCTGCCCCACCCTGGGCAGAAGGCCCTCCCTACCTATTGATTGATATGTGACATTGTTTATGTTGCAACTTACAGATGTAATATGAGTATGTATGTGGGTGAGTATTCATGGATTTAGGTATATGTATGTATATATACGTGGATAAATGAGCTTACTGCAGCTCAATATAAGCTGGTTTCGACTTTTTAAGCTTGAAACCAGTTTATATGACACATTACGTGGTGAGTGCAATTGTCTGTTTGTTTGCTTTTATGAGTTGTTTTTTGCATATTAATTTCTGTGTTTGTTTGTGCTGCTTTATTGTGCCTATACATTGCTTCTCGGGGACAAATAAAGTTTTATTGAACTGAATTATTACCCTTATCAAAAACCGCAAATGGACGCCAATGCTTCCATATGTCCACATAATAAATAAAAAACTTTGCTACTGGTTTAATTCATCATGAAATCCAGTCTTTTCAGACCTAAATAATTGAGTATTTATTTCTAAGACAACAAGGTTTTAAACCAATGAACGAGTTAGCTCTGCTAATATTCAACTAAACACACCAAGATGTCCTCTTTCATTCTTGTTGTCTTCACTTAACAACTAGTGACATATTTATTTAAATACTTGCTTTCTTCGGCCATTTAGAGCGCCCTATTGGTTACTTTTCCATCCAATGACAGAGCTGCATAACGAGAATAGCCGAGTGAGTCCGGACATTTCCGAAGGACCCTTTAGCTTGGTGCGTCAGTTTAAAAAGTGGGCTGTGACCGCGGACCCGTTTGTTTCTGAAGTGGGAAGTGGGTTTATTCTCTCATAAGGAGCACGGACATGAGAAGAGTCAGGATGCTTTGTGTCGTCTTGGCGCTGCTCGTTACTCAGTGCGTCGCCGTCGTAAGGTAAATAATGTTTCTCGCTTGGTTAGCCAACAACTTATTAGGCTGAGGAATGCGCGTGCGTCATTTAAGTTATAGAAGTGCAAAATTGAACGCGCGCGTGTTCAATTCCTCTGCAGCCAGTGGTATTAATGAATTAGTTTATTTATTTTTTAAAACTGAAAACGGTAGCTGTATTTTAAAGTTTGCTTACGAGGAGGAGGGACGGACACGGAAGCGTGTTTTTAACCCCGTGATGCTCATGCGGCGCTGCGTCTTAATCCAATAAACATGTCGTTCCAGAGTTCCTCTGTATAAAACCAGAAGTCTCCGCCGCCTCATGAGCGACAATGGGAGGACTGTGGAGGAACTTCGGGCTCTGGCCAAGAGTGTCGGGTCTCTGGACAGCTCTCCGTCCCCCAAGCTGCCCGTGGAGAGCCTGACCAACTTCATGGATGTATGTGCACCTGCAGAGCGCTTCGGTTCAGATTGAAATGGCGCCCAAGTTAAACATCATTGTCTCATCACATTTTTTACAGCGCTAATATTGACTCAAGCTATCATTTGGCTACAGTTTTACATGAACACCTTCTGTGTTTGTCATGTTTTCTTTAAAAAAAAAAAAGATCGCTATTTGGATAGAAATGCATTCATCTAAGCAAATATTTGACTGTAAAACTCCTAATACCAACTTTAGGATGAGTTTACTCTTTGAGCTCACTTTACACGAGACCAAACAGGATTTGCAATGAAACAGGAACTTTGCATAAATCATGCAAGTGTTTATTGTGACCAAATATTTTGTGATGCCCTTTAGAGGTTCAGGCTGTCCAGGTCACAGCTACATGCTTTAAAAAAAAAGTATTCATACCTCCTGAACTTTGTCACAATTTTCCTCACGTTAAAACTACAAACTCCAATGTGTTTTTATTGAGCTTTATTGTGAAATAACAGGGGTGTCCCAACTTGATTTCTGCATGTTTTAGCCGTTTCCCAGCCAGTGGCGGTTCTTGCTTAATTATGCCCCCCGGGCACTGCAGGTAAAAAGGAAGTCAGGATGTCACAGAATGTCTTGCACTGACAGCAGACTCACCCGGATCCCCATCCCCATTTCTAATGGCGCCCTGGGTAACTACCCGTATCAAAAACTGCCTCTGGATCCAACGCAGCTGCTTCAAATTCTCAACATATGATCAGGTTCTGCAATAGCCTGGCAGTGAAGCGTTCGTTCGGATCAGGAAAGGAGAAATATCTGCTCTTAGGCCTTCAAAGAACAGCTAGACTCGCACAGGAAATTAGTGTTTATTTACCTTTGTGACTTCTAAAGGTTGTTTTGGATTTATATATATATGTATATTTAAAATGCACAGTCATAAGCATGGTAAAACTAGTGACTCTGTCTGATTTAGCCATGCTAGCTAGTTTGCACGCGCAGGTAATATAGATGATGCAACACACTCGACAGACTGACATGAAGACCAATAACGTCTGATTCAGCCAAATCACACAATGGAGCGAAACGCAAAAGATCTAAAACTAAAATGGAAGTTAAAAGCTCAGATGATGAAATTACTCTGTTTTGTGGATATCAGAGTAAAGGGGGAACCGAATAAAAATGCACGCAGATTTTAAATTTTCACAAGACCTTGTAATGAATCCTGTGATTTAAATTGGAACAAAATGAATTTTGCGATCCGTAACATGACAAAATGTGAAAAATCCTCTCTATTTTCTTGACTTATTTTTTTTCTTTTTAGGCCCAGTACTACGGCGTCATCAGCATCGGCACCCCGCCGCAGAACTTCTCCGTCCTGTTTGACACCGGCTCCTCCAACCTCTGGGTCCCGTCCATCCACTGCGCTTTCTTCGATCTGGCCTGCTGTGAGTTCGCTTTCCAACTACGGCCTTTTAATTAAGTCGCCTTATGCAGAGAGTTCAAATTCAAAACATTTTGAGGATTTATTACTCCATTTGAAACTGCAGCCTTTCGCAACACAACCAGTTCCTGGTTTTAGTGGCAGCAATGGCTTTTTGTAACTTGCATTACAATAAGCCATCTTTTTTTCTTTTCCTTTGCTTTTCCGCCCAGGGGTTCATCGTCGTTACAACTCCCAAAAGTCGAGCACGTACGTGAAAAACGGAACAGAGTTTGCCATCCGGTACGGCAGAGGCAGCTTGTCTGGCTTCATCAGTGAGGACACCGTCTCGGTGAGTTTAGAAAACGAACCACTCGACCTGTAAAGTGATCACTTTGTGTCATTTTGAATTTAATCCCGTCGCTTGCAGGTTGCGGGTTTATCTGTGCCCGGCCAGCAGTTTGGAGAAGCGGTGAAGCAGCCTGGCATCACCTTTGCCGTTGCGCGGTTCGACGGCGTCTTGGGCATGGCGTATCCCTCCATATCGGTGGCTAAAGTCACCCCGGTGTTCGACACGGCCATGGCGGCCAAGCTGCTGCCGCAGAACATTTTCTCTGTCTACATCAACAGGTGGGTTTGGGACAAATACGTTTTACAAACGATGTCTTTTGGGATTTACTTTCACTGCGACGAGGAAGAAGCCACTGCAAGGTTTTGCTTTAAGTTTGTTGGGTAATCTGTTGACAAACCGTTTGCGTTGAGAAAGTGCTTCTGTTGAAACGGTTTTAACTCTCAGGGACCCGAAAGCAGCAGTGGGAGGAGAGCTGATGCTGGGTGGGACTGACCCGCAGTACTACACCGGAGACCTACACTACGTCAACGTGACGAGAAAGGCCTACTGGCAGATCGACATGAGCAGGTGAGGCTCCGCTGCTCTGAGGAACTGGAATAAATAAGAGGAAGTTTCAACGCGTTATTATTCTAATCTGTTTGGCTGCATTTATTGGTGTTTTTTTAACAGTAATTCCTACAAATAGTTTTTAATCTGTGGTCCTTCTAACCTTCCAGAATTGATGTGGGCAACCAGCTGACTCTCTGCAAAGGCAGTTGCCAGGCAATTGTCGACACGGGAACGTCTCTAATCGTGGGTCCAGCTGCAGAAGTCAGGGCGCTGAACAAAGCTATCGGCGCGCTGCCTCTGCTGATGGGAGAGGTAAAAGTCGCACATCTTAAAAGTCTTGTGTCTTTTGTTGCGTTTACTTCCTCTCTGCACGTTTTTCCTCTCTAGTACATGATTGACTGCAAGAAGATCCCAACGCTTCCTGTCGTCTCATTCAACATCGGAGGGAAGGTGTTCAACTTAACTGGGGAGGATTATGTCATGAAGGTATTTATTTAGAGGAGGTATTTTACTCACTTGTTCCACAGGAGTGACTTCACGTCGTTTTTTCCTAGCAGTGATCTTGCGAATAAGTGCATCAGTCTGACTTTCAAATCTCTTTCTAGCTTCTAACTGAATTAATGAAATGAAATAAGTTTGCAAATCTTGAATTTGAAAGAGATGCATCCTGAACTTGAGACGTTTTGAAGTAAGAAAAAGGAAGTAGTTTGTGTCTTCTAGTTTGTAAGAACTTGGTGGGAAAAACGCTGGAGGAGCATCAAGGTGTTTATCTGTCAGGTTTGTTTACACAGTAGAAAAAAATAAAAGTTGCATACGGATATGAATGTTGTGTAAGCGCTCTGTGAGCGCTACGTTTGGTTATTAGCTGCTAACTGTGCTGAAAACGCACTAAATTAGAGGCCAGTTTGGTCAACTTTCTCTTTGCCTGATTGAACCTGAACTGGATAATTTTACATTTGAATAAGATTCTTTAGAGCACAAATTTTTGATGCCTTTATTCTGTTTATGAAACACAAAAAGTAGTATTTTCAAACGTTCATCGTCAGGAAAAACAATAAATGAACCACTCAAACTTGGACTGATTATTACACTAAAGGAGCGGATACCAAAATACAAAATGTACTTTTCAAAAATCACATTTCAAAGGGGCATCAGATGGACAAAAACCCTTACTCATTGCAAAATTAACAAATATAATAACAATCCCAACCATTAAGGGTAAATTACCTTATTCTGTGAGCTGTAATTGCATACTGTGTAGAAAGGAATTAGATTAATGTCTTTAAAAATGCAGAGAATCACGATTATTACACTTCAATTTAAAGTGGACTGATTATTAGAAATAATGTATAGTAAAGTCAAAAGTGATCCTATTCGTTCTGCGAGGAGGAGCTTCACTCGGCATGTTTATTGCACGTTGCACTCAAAGCCTGAACAATCTCTTATTCATTCAAACTCTGTTATCTCAGAAGAGTCGGTTCTAAAAAAAATAAATTAAAACTCACTGGCTGGAATTGGTTTGTATTCAGGGTCTACCGATGTACGATTTACAAAATAAAAATAAAAATTAAGGGAGAACAAGCTCTCATAAAAAAATTAAATTCAAAGAGCATTGTTTACTATTTATTCAAAGGTGTCTAAATGGTTTCCTACCTCAAACCCTCCTATCTATAAACTGTGTGTGAAGTCAGATGCAGTTTAATGATTCCAGCTTCATGGGCAACGGCGTACAATAATCTTTTTATTTGTTTTCTCCTTCCTCTGTGTTGCAGGAGTCTCAGATGGGAGTGTCCATCTGTCTGTCTGGGTTCATGGGCATGGACATCCCGCCGCCGGCCGGGCCGCTTTGGATCCTGGGAGACGTATTCATTGGGAAGTACTACACCGTGTTTGACAGGAATGAGGACCGAGTCGGGTTTGCACCCGTCAAGTAGGAGACTGATGAGATTTCTTCTCAACTTCTAATTAGGCTTTCAAGAAAAAATAATCAGCTGATCGGCACAAATTAAAAAGCACAGAAAGAAATGCTACAGTTCACCATTTTCCAAAGATTCAGCTTTAATTGCTGGGTTTCAGACACGTGACCCGGATGACGCGCGAAATTCAGATGGAGGGCCGGAAGGAGATTTCTCCAAAGCAAAATTGATCACAACAGTACGCTAATGCCATAAACTGGCTGGGACAGACGCGGTATCTCCAAAAAAAAAAAAAGAAAAAACGCGTATATTTAGGATATGATCCGTATTATCTCGATAAAAAAAAAAAGACTTCTCTTATAATCTTGAGGATTTTCCCGGTGTCGAGTCGATCCACGTAACTATCTGGAGCTGCAGACCTCATATTATACGACGATCCAGAAGAAGCCTGGAGAATACAACCATTTAGATTCAGGTTGGGTCAAGCATTTAGGATCTAAAGAAGCATTAAATGGCTGTTGACTTGTTTCTGCCGGTGAGTAGTGGATTGGGCTATTTTAAGTAATTACTCTGTGATAACAATGCTATCGCTAACAACCCACTAACCCGTGTTATTTCTATGAGCTTGGATCTCCTGGTGAATAATTTATTTAGCTTCTGTCAACCCAAATTCATGCTGGAGTTGGACGTTAATGTTGAGACATCGTAGGACGCTGGATTCAGGTCCAATGTAGGTCGACTACAGCAGCGATCTACAGAAAGCCCTTGTAGATCGCTGCCAGACACGCACCTCCAACAATCCTGTAGATTGTCGATCCACTTTTCTCCTCTTTTTTTTTTTTTTTTCGGCACGCTTTTTAAAATGAACTCCCTTGTGACCAACTACCCTCGAAACACGAAAATAACAATCGTTCTCTATTAGAACGATTGGAACAACCTTACGGGACAAACTTTAGACGTTTTGATGCTGGATCAACAGAAATAAATGGGCTGCATTTACCCTCCATCTGCATTGGGTGACGTCGTTGCTACGTCATCTGAAACCCAGCAATGCCTAGAAAATTCAGCATGACGTGCATCTGTTTTGGGTATTTACGTTGTCCTGGTATATTTTCAAACCGCTGATTTAATTTTCTCTGTTTTAAAACCAAATTTTTTTTCTTTTTTTTATTGTGGTTCAATTAAAACTCTATCCATTGTGAGCTTTTCAAATCTGAATAAAAACATCGAATGCTTTGTATTGCTTTCATTATACCGACTTCAAATCACAAAAACGCAGAGGCCGTCTGCGATCATTCCAACATTTATTGAAGTATACAAAGTGCTCCAACGTTTAAAAAGAACTCATGGGTTTTGGGGTTACATGCATCACAGCGTGTGGCTGCCCTCCACTCAGGAGAAGCGACCAGTTTTGGGTTTTATTTTCGGACGCGGCTCGGTGACGCCTCGCTTTAGCACAGTAGTAATGCACAGCATAAATTAATATGCAAAGGAAGACTCATCATATGCACAGAAAACTAATGACGCACAGATATGTACCTGTTCTATGTTGTTCTGCATCAGTGCAAAATAAATATTCAGATCTTATTTTTTTGGTTACAAATGTTTAATAAATAGAAAAATATTCACTTGGTTTCTTTTGTCGTGATTAAATAAATCGATCAATGTACACAATATGAACAAGATTACATGTGTGGGGATGAGGTGGCGTTTCAACCTTTATCCTAAGAGTGAAAACAAAATGTGACCAACTCTCTACTCGAGCCTGGCAGCTGTTTCTACTTGTTCACACTTTCATTTGGAATAAACTTATATTCTGTGAGCTAATCGCTGATTTCTGAGCAAAAGAACACAATCTTTGGCTAAAAAAAAACAAAAGAAAAGCTGCCTTGCAAAAGTATTAATACTCCATCCATTTTTCTGAGTAAAGCTAAACTAATATTGCTTTACTGCGCGCCAACCCCATCTCTCGTCGGCGGCAGCAGCATGCTGCGGGGACAGAGGAGGTCAATGCAGGTCAATTCTGGAAGAGAACCAGTCAGGAGCTGCACTGACCTGAGATCAGGTTGGAGTTTCACCTTCCAGCTGCCAGAGCGACAGTGGAATGCTTTAGCTCAAAGGGTGTTCATGAGCATCGATGGCCTAGTCAAAGTCCGGACAAAAATAAGATTATCTGTTGCAAATCTGCATGTTACGCAGATGCTCTCCATCCATCCAGACTGAGCTTAAGATACTTTGCAAGGAAAATTGACACAAATTTTCAAAGCTGACGGCTGCATTAACATTTTCTTACTGTGGTAGAAAACAAGTATGTAACTTTTCTTAAATGTGTGCATCAGGGTTCCAATTCTTTAGAAGTGTGGCATAAAGCACAACTGGGTATTGAAAGGTAAGTTTATTAATCCTTTAAAAGAGAAACTTTTCTGAAAAAAGGGGGTTAAAATTGACTTTTAGCTTTCATTTGCAACAAAAAAAACCCAACTCACTGAAAATAATTCAACTCTCCTTTTTGAGCTTTTGGACCTTTTTAAAACTTATGACACAAAGGTGTCACAAGTTGGTCCAATTAAGATGCTAAAGATAGTTCCGACACTAACTTTTTTTATTCTCACCAAATAAAGATATAAAAGATCACAAGCTGTGACGCATGACTATGGGAATTCAAGAGGTCCGTCTCTGTTTGTTGTAGCAAAAAAAAAGCCAAAATGGAAAAAACAAACCAAGTGCAAATGTTAAAAATAGAAACATTAGAAAATTTTGGAAAGGGAAAATTTGCCAGAACACGTAAAAAAAAAAAAAAAAATGTGACGGCCATATTTGTTCCGTTCCACTTCAGATCCTGCAGCGTTGAATCAACAAACCGTAGAGTTCAAGAAGCCTGAGTGGTTTAGCGAGACGCTGTACCTGCAGGCCTGTGTTAAGATCCTGATTGTGACCTAAGATTAGCACCTGGAAACTATTGTTCAACACAAAGATCAGACAGGCAGAAGCAGCTTACCGACTACAGGTTAATAATGGGTCCCTTCTGGTCCTTTTAGCCTTAGCGACACAGACCTGCACCTTAATCCAATCTAACGTTTGGCTGCTTAACACAACACTGCCTGGATCCTTTACGTTAATCTGCATTTACACACACACACACACACACACACCTAAAGGCATCAGAATGAACAAAATGCTCAAACTGAAATCGGAGGAGCTTCTGCAGCCTATCTGGTAGTTTTTCTATGGGTTTTCTTATGTTTGCTACATAGATTTAGGCTCCAACTGGGGAATGCAGGGTCTACATCTGAATGAACCGGACAGGGTTAAAATATTTTCTGATGCTTTGTGTCCACATCCAAGCAATTAAGAGAACAAAATTCCTTTTTATTTTATCCTCACCGGCAACAAATCGGGCATTTCCTGCTCGCCTTATATGGTCGTCCTGTTTCATCTCCTGTTAGAATCTCAACTGATCGACACGAACGCGCGCAACTAAACTTTTACCACGTTCTACGTTGCGCTGGGACGTTCAAAACATCGTTTTTACACAGCGCCACCACGCAAAAGTCACAACAATTGAACCTTTTCCCACATTTTGTCAGAAGTGAACATGTGAGGGAGAGCAAATGTTTTAGCCAAGACGTTGAAGCAGTTTGGCATAAATGAGTTCAGCCATCTTTGTTTTGACGCCACTAAAAAAAACCAAATACATATTGCTACAGTATGAATTTATTTAATTTACAGTAGATTAAATTACAAACTGGTCTGAGTCTATTTTACTCATGCACTGGATTTTATTTGAAGATTTTAGAGTAAGTGGGGCCGAGAACAAATGCACGCCACACTTTTCAGATCACGAGCCACTTCTTTTGGGTCTGTAACAAATTTGACTTAAATAGATTAAAGTTTATGGTTGTAAGCTGACAAAATGTGAAATAAAAATTCAAGTGGTGGGAATACTTTTTCAAGATACTGTGGTGTGAAATATGTGAATCAGCCACTGTATTAATGAAATTTAAATATGCAGAAATTCGATTCTGACATCGTTTTATCTTAAGAACGCCGAGTCGTTGAGGCTGATCAGGATTTTATTACACATTGGCTTGCCATACAAACACTTAACATTACATTCAGTCCTTTGAAAGGAGATTAAAAACAGATTGGTAACAGTAGCCATAGTAACTGCAAATGGAGGTGCAAGAAGTCCAAATAAAGCTGAATTTGTGCGTTCCTCTTTCTAGACGACAGGAGGGTAAAGACCTCAGAGGAGATCTGAGTTTAACGGAGCACAACAGGCTGAACTTCATTAATACAATGGCTTTGAGGAGGCTAACACTGTCATGGTTACTCACTGATGGGATTATTTTAGAGGTAACAAGAACAAAAAGAGGTGATATTTTTTCCATGCAGGTTTTTTCTTCCGCAGCTTCATCACGACTGAAGAATATTTGACCCCCCCAAAATAAAATAATAATAAAAAAAAATAAAAAAAAACTGAGGTTGGCATCTAATTTGTTGCTTGTTGGAGTCGTTTTACGGCTCTGCAGCAGTTCTCAGCAGCTGCTCTGGATCTGACAGGGCGCAGTAGAGCGTGTACCCCAGCTCGTCCACTTCCTGTTCCGTCAGCTCACAGAACAAGTTAACTTTGGGGTTGAGGGCGCACGGCAGCCTCCCGGCCTCTAGGTGTCCCACCAGCGCTCGCAGCAGCTGCAGGAAGCGGTCGGCCAGCGCCTCCCGCGTCCAGTCGCCTTCCTTCTCGCTCAGCAGCAGGATGGCGTTGGTGAGCTGGCTGGAGTTGAGGCGGTGGAGGGCGGGGTTGAGCTTGCACGCCGCCTTCGCCGCCTTGAGGCAGGCGTACCGGCAGCCGCCGTCCTCCTGGTCCAGCGCCCGGAGGCGCGCCGTCTCCGCCACGCGGAAGCTCTGCCGCCACAGGTTCTCGTGGCGCTCGGCGGCGAGCCGGTGTGGCTTGGCGATCAGCGACGTTCCGTCCTCCATCACCAGCAGAGGCAGGAAGTCCACGTACAGCCTGCGGTCCGTCTCGTACTGGACCTCCAGGGTGAGCGTCTCCGAGGGAACCACTGGGCGGATGATGTAGTCGAGGACGCTGCCGATGGCGGGCCAGTTGATGGAGCCGGCGACCAGCTTGTCGAAGACCTCCAGGACCGATTTGGGGGAGAGGTAGCCGCCGACCATGCAGCGGTCCCAGTAGCTGCTGCTGCGAGGGAAGTACTCCAGGTTCTCCCTGCGGACGAGCCAGAACCCCGGGATGTTCATGATGGTGTCCTCCCCGGGGATGGACGACCACAGGTTCTTCTCCAACACGAGAGGCACCATCAGCTGGGCGTGGTCGGCCGTCACCACCTACAGGATTGGAACATTTTAATTCAAAATGTTTTGAATTAAAACCGTTGGCTTGTTTGTGCATGAGCTGAAGAAACAAATACTTCTGGATTATTCTTAAATTACACATTGACAGTGTGGCATATCTACAAGTAAATACTACTTCTTTTAAAAGACCTATTTTCCTAGACACTGTTATAATTCTCGTAAGGAATAGTAATTGTCATAATTTAGTTTCGATAGTGTAATGGTTGAAGGTGTATTAGATAAAAAAGGGAGAGAATTTTCTCTATAAACCTCAGAAGTTTTTGGGTTAATCTTGGACATATTTGAACTTGAAAACTTGAAAATTTGTGCAAAAAAGAAACTGAAATTTGGAAATTAATCCAACCCAGAATATTTCAGGGTTTTTTTTCTAGAAAATTTCTAATAATATTCTCAAATTTCTTGAGTTTGTTTAGCAGAAATGTACTTGTTTTTTTATTACGGGACTTGTTAGCTACTTGCGCCGTCAACGTCTCCTCTGGTGGATTTTATAATAATCACATCTTTTACAAGATCAACTAAAGATATTATCAGGCTGTGTGTTTGTGAGAAACAGATTTATTACTCCATCTTCCATATATGTACTTGATTTTTGTTTTTTGGTAGCTATCTAGCAAAATGTGGTTAAAGCATTTTTGTCTTTATTTCTTGTTATTCTCTTTCAATCACTCTATCATACTATTTCTACGATTTCAAAGCCAAACAGAAAGAAAAAAGAACTAAAATACGCTTTCCGGCAGTGTTTGTTTCAACACACTCGCAAACTAGCCGACGGTACGAGCCGCGCTTCCGGAACTGGTCGAGCGGCGACGGCGCCCACCTGCAGGTCGTCGTAGAGACTGCCGCTGAGGTACATCTCTCTGAGCGGCATGTCGGGCAGCTTGGCATGAAGGAAGACCCGGAGCTCGGCGCAGATGTCCAGCGCCGCCCTCCTGGCCGTGGCCTGCTCCTCGGCGGGGATGTTGACCCTGGTCTGGTAGAAGTCCCACAGACGTTCCTGCAGGGAGAGGCGCATGCGGGCCTGCATCAGGCTGGACTGGGTGGCGCCGCTTCCTCCCACCGCGGAGCGACCCGCGGCTCGGCGCAGGCAGTCTGAGGAGACGACGGAGACGCTTTCATTAAGAACGTAGCAGAACTTTGAGAGAGGACGAGGGAAGCAAGCTTCAATGCTGAGGGATGGATGCTGTTCTTTGCAAACGTCGCCAGATCCCTTCAACAAATGTAACGTTTTTAACAGATAATCTGAACTTTCTGACAGAGCAACCAGTTGCCTCCAGACTTCAATTAGTGAATAATAATAGACTCAACCCACTAATGAAATAATCATCAGATAATTTGGGAATCAATTAGCATGGAGTACAAACGCAAAAAAGAAGCAATATGCAGAAAGAAAAACATAATCGGAGCAGAAATTAAGCCGAAACTGTACAAAAATGATCTTTTTATGACGTGTTTGAAGTATTTTTTTTTAAGTGCAGATGCATCCTTTGCTACAAAAGATTAAGTGTTCACTAAACAAATCCGGTTATTGCGTTTTAGACACTAAAATTAATTTTCAAATTTAAAAAAAAAGAATTGAATTATTTCTTTATTTGCATACTTTCATGTATTTCTTGTTGTATGTTAGAAAGGATTAGGTAGTAAACTGAATTTTTTTGTCCATCCAATTAATTGTCAGAACAATCGATGTATTAATTGATTACCAAAATAATTGTTAGTCGCAGGCATCCGGTCCAACTCAGAATCCGCAAACTTGAAAATATCACAACCACATTCTATATTATGTTGGTCTATCAAATAAAATACAAAATAAATACTTCAATGTTTGTTGCTTGGTAACAAAAGGGATATGAAGGATTTTGCAAAGCACTACATTTGCGTTATCAAGAATAGGCAAACAACAACACTAAATCTAGAAGCAATAAATTACTTGGGGTGATTCTATAGGTGGTCTTGTTATCAGGAACCTAAAAACATCTGAAATTCATCAGCTACGGGAAGACAGAAGGTCCAAACCCACTGTAAAGAAAGAGTAACAATACTCCGAGGAAGTTGTCTGTCAAAAGATAAAAAGAAAAAAAAAAAGACATCTGGCTGATTGTCTTTTTCATAAACTCAAATCCTGCGCAACACAGGAAAAAAAGAAACACGCACGTCTGAAAATAGAACAATGACGTCAGAGTGACAAGAAGAATATCCGCCTCACCTGGTTCAAAAGAACAAGAGGTCGTGGGCAGAGACTGCAGGGAGCGGCTAACCGTGGACTTCATGTCGTGGTTGAGAACTCGTGGAGACGAGCCCACCCAGGCGGGCTCTTCCCAGCTTCTCTTCCCCGTCTGCTGCATCTTGGTGGGGCTGGTGGGGGCACTTATGGTCCGGTCATACATCTGCACAAACAACAGAGTCTCAGGTCACAAACTCCAGAAGGGAAGTTTTCTCCTAAATCATACATGTGGAGGTAACCAAAAAAAAAAAAAAAGACTGGGATTGTCAGACTTACTCTTTTGACAGCGAGGGTCGCGATACCAAGCATGGCTGCCCCGCCCACCCCCAGAACGAGTTTGGCATTGGAAAGCATGAAGTCGATAGCGGTCCCGATCCCGTTGTCATCTTTCTTCCCCTTGCGGTCTCCGCTCACGCCCGCCATCCTGCTGCCAAAAACACACAAACCTGATCGTAGCAACAGAAAGAAGCTATTGTTCCACTGTCAAGAGGTCATAATAAAAAAAACAAAAAAACAGCAGGTTTGGTAATTAAAACAAGCATTCTTTGTTGATGCTACCTGAGAGATGCAGATCCTGACGACCTCTCGACCCCACCGCCGGCTGGTCCCTTCCCTACAT
Organism: Girardinus metallicus; assembly: GCA_903067095.1. Lineage (NCBI taxonomy): Eukaryota > Metazoa > Chordata > Actinopteri > Cyprinodontiformes > Poeciliidae > Girardinus > Girardinus metallicus. The sequence goes on along the minus strand of CAEGAE010085547.1, from coordinate 2,881 downwards.
AAGCCCACCCAGCCTGCTGTTGAGAAAGAACTGGCCCCTCTTCAGCGCTTCCTCCTTATCCTCGGGCACGGTCAGGGCCTGGCAGCGCCGAAACTCACGGGCCACGGCCCGGCGGTAGTAGTTCCTGTCGGTGTACTGAAGGTGACGCCCTGCGCGGAGCAGCGCCCTGTACAGCTCCAGCACGGCACAGCGGGACCAGCTGCCCATCAGGGACCACGCATGGATAGGGTGGTGACCCTAGACGCTGAGTGAAAAGGACAACGATCAGGCCGAGGCAACGCTGGTCAAAGAACGTCTAAATGTTGCTCGGAAGTTAAAGAAGAAGAAATAATAATAATAATATTTCACCCCGAACCAGAGAGGACGAGGAGTTCTTTGTAAGATTCCTCAGAAAATCAGAATCAGAATGAAGGAAACTTTTAAAGAGAACATTAGCAAGTCCTGAATGTAGCAGGTGCAGTTTATGAATGAAAACAGTAAACCACAATGAAGAAAACAAGCTGAGGCCTGTTTTAAGATGCCTGTCGCAATAATTAATTGCATAATAAATTGAAATTAGCTTGATATCTTACATTTTGAGGATTTATATTTCTTGAAGGACAATTTCAGAGTTTCCCACCAGAGCATTATAAGCCTGGCGGGCCACCAGGCTTTACTTACCTCCCCACCAGGCTGAGCGTTGTTGGTTTATTTTAAATACATTTCTTTTAATATACACCAGTGACATTAAGAGTAAAGATTGGTTAAGCTAGGCTTATAAAACCTAATTAATCTGTAGCAGACATTTATCTAATTAAGAAGGTAATTACATTTGATTATATATATACACAACCTACATAAAGACAAGTTTTATTTAATCCACTCCTGTATTTTCTTTGTTGTTGATGTTTTATTTCCAAAATGTCCTGTCGACGTTCAACATTTTTTAACTCAAAAACACAGTGGGGCGACTGGTGGACCCTACCACCAGGCTTAGCTACATGTCTGGGGGAAATCCTGCACTTTATTTCTGGTTTTGGTTGTTGCGTTTTATTTTGTACATTTGTGATATCTTCCACTTCCGGTCTTAAGTGTTCTGTACAGACTTAAAGTTTATTGGTCTCTGAGGTTATTATTCTATTATCAACACATTACTTGGAAACGGTCTCAAGAACAACGACATAATAAAAAGGGCCAATTTGTAGTCCAGAGAAATATGCAACTTTCACAGGTCTACCTCCAGAGACTTAAGATAAATCAACGAAAAGCTTGGCGACTACTGTCGATTATCGCACGATGAGATCACAATTAAACTCTCTGGATGTCGCAAATTGTTTGGAAAAGGAATGGAAAAACAACATTAAGAGCAGAGCCCTTTGGAGGTGGGACGGTTCAGCGTAAGCTACTGGCAGATTTATTGTCAGGAAGCTGATACATTTCTGATATAAACCAAAGGATGAGACAAGAGTGAAACTAGACAGCAATCCTGAACATACAACAACGTAAACCTGCGGGAATGACCCACTCAGCCGCCTGATTTTTAATCCAATTGAAAATCTGTTTAAGAGCTGAAGAGCACAGTTCATAGAGAACGCCTGATCCTTCTTCTTCTGCAGACAGTTGGGGGCATCATCAAAATGAGCTTTACAGGAGATACCTTTAACCTATCGTCAACAAAACAGGCTGTTTCTAATAGTAAACACAGCCAATATGTATTCCCTTCACAATATTACACATGACCTGTTATTTCAATATATTTGTATGTGCAACAATAACTTGAAATGGAAGCGTTTTTACTGAGAAAAACATTAAAACAGTCATAAAATATGGTATTCTGCTTCTTAGCTCACAAAACAAATTAGTCATACTGAATCAATATGAACTTCTCTGAATATACACAGGTAAACGAATCAACCTGCTTTCATGAAAGGTGAACCCTAGGAATAACTTTATTAAAAAAATAAATTAATTAATTTAAAGTTATGAAGCTTACAGTTCACCATACAAGCAGATCCACACGCTCCTTCTTCGGGTTTGTTAATCTTTAACTAGTTGCAAAATCATGAATGGCCGCCCGGACATTGGCTACTATTTCATCGCAACCCCGTTCTTGTCCTTCGTTACCCCAGCTTTGTTTTGGTCCCTCCCTGAAGCTGCGACACTGATATTCGCCGAGTAAATCTCCCGGTGGCATTAGGGAGAGTAGAAAATGGCTGGTGAGGTCCACCAGAAAGTCACACACCTCCTCACTAGCTTATTAGCTTACCTCGGTAGGCAGCCGTGTGGCGCTGACCTTAGTTTAAGCCCGGTTTAAAGACACGTCGCGTTCAGTACGAGCCTGAAACGACGTCTAATAGCAGCGATACAACGATAAAGCAAATAAAAAACACAAGTCAACCTACGTTTCAGAAATTAGGAGTCAGAAAGGTGTCTTCAGGAGAAGGCTGGCGTCTCTTTTAGCCGGGGGTCACATACAGTGGTGACAACAGGAAATACGTCGGTACAAAACTACTACATCCGGTTTACATGTGACTTTTTTTATGTAAAAAAATGTGTGTCTCGCAGCTATGCTATACTGCCCCTAAAGCAATCAACACAGGTCGTAACATTTTCTTTTCTTTTTTGTATATTTTTAGTTAATTATTGGATTTTATTTTCCAACTCCACACTACTTTCATATTATGTCACTTTTAGTACCGTTTATATTTGATAAAATTTTCTTGATTATTCTTAATTGCCCCCTGCATAGAGTTGCTCATGACTGGTTTTTATTATGCTTTTTCAATTTAGTAAATTACCCTTTTTCAATCAACTGAAAAAAAACAATACTATACTATACTATACTATACTATACTATACTATACTATACTATACTATACTATACTATACTATACTATACTAT